>CAHIKZ030000686.1:1170000-1382500 GCA_903632075.3 Acanthosepion pharaonis
GTATTTCCGTACATTTTTTCTGACGAATTTCAAAACTAAATGCTCAAAAATTGATAAGAAATATGAATATAAATTTTTGGAGTTAATAATTACTAACTCAAACCCCAGCTTACACATCGAGTGAAAAGATGATTTTCTAAAGAAAGTGAAAAATCAACCTGCCCTATTGCAGGGATAACCTAAAATCCATATGCTTTGTGGGAAAACCATATTTGGAACCCTTACAAAAACCATAGATGGAGTTATAGACATATCACACGTTAGAGACACATTTCTAAGTGGAAATTTAGGCAAAGATACTTCAGATGCGTTAACAGTAGAATTTGAAGAGACTTTATGAACAAAACACTTTATCAGCAAAAAATGTTAACACCTCAAATCGAATGACGAAAGGAGGGATAGAAGACTTACATTTATTTACACACACTATTAGAGAGCCGCCAGTAGTCATGAGAAGCTTTTTGATCGAGGCTATACAATATCACATTCTGTCAGCACGCATGAAAAATTTAGTTCACTTGAGAAAGACTCACAACCATGTATGTCCGTGAGTCTACTTCTTTCTACACTGAAAAATGTCGTCACAAACTTATCCACACTGACCAACCTCTGGTGAAATACTTACCAAATCGTCAGCGGTGATGTGACATACGAATGAAGACACAATCAAATCATTATATTTACCTCAGCGTGAAATATCACAAACACCTCATGTGTCTTACTGCTATCAGTGACACTCCTTGTAGTATTTACAGCTTATATAGCGATAATAATAGCACTTTTCATATTTATATTTATATATATATATATATATATATATATATATATATATATATATATATATATGTAGTAAATGTAATAAATCCTTTAGTATACAATCCAAGTGGATCCTAGTAGTATAAAAATATTAAAACTGATCTAGGAACAAAAAAGGGTAAATTAGATAGATAAAATTATGTTTAAAAATACAAAATAATAATTAAAAATACTCTTCCAAGGACAAGTTATATTTAAAAATAAGATATATTTGAATAAATTAGAAATAAGTCATATTTAGATAATTATATTAAAATTAAGTAAAAATTATATTTAAAAAAGTTTATATTTAAATAGGTTATATTAAAGAATAAAACATATTTAGAAATAAAAATATAAATATAAGATAAAATAAATTATACATTTAGAATTAAAAATGATATAAATGAATAAATAAATAAAATAACTTTAAAGATAAGTTAAATAAAAACAAGTCATATTTAAAAAATAAAGTTATACCTAAAAATATAAGGTTATATTTAAAGACAACCCTAAAATATATGGATAATTAATATGGTGTAAAAATGGAAATATAGAAATTAGAATTAGTTATACATTCGACATTTGAAGAGTTAGAGAAATATAGTAACTAATAAAGTAACATCTATATTATGTCAATTTGAATTTGTTATTATGTCGATATTTTAATGCTAATTTATTCCTTTGATTCAATATATATATATATATATACGCTAAATTCTCAACAGTTGGAGTGACAACTTGCCAGACGACCTAATACCTTACACAAGAAGAAGAAAATCCTGAACAATGAAAGAATAATAACGACCAAAAGGCAAACACCTACCTACGCAGTAAATTAAAGTGCTCAACGCCTAGACTGTCTAGACAGAGCAAAAATCGTTTCACAACGTCAAAACTCAACAAAAGACAGCTTATCGCTAATCCTTTTTAGAGGATATATTTGCCGGTCACAATTAATCGTGACCGATGGCTTGAGCGTACTGCCCTGTTCAGAGTGTTGAACATGCCAGATAATGTGCTCTCTCCCAGTGACTATGATTGTGACTGAGGTCCGCTCAGCATAGTTGCAATATAAACCACAAGGGCTGTATGGGTTTTGAACAAACAAAAATATGCCTGAGCAGGCGTCTGCAACAAGGATTGGGTAGGTGCCATACTGAACAGGCATACTCGGATATGAGCGATCAGCCACTCTCTCTGTCTCTGTCTCTGTCTGTCTGTCTGTCTGTCTGTCTCTCTCTCTCTCTCTCTCTCTATATATATATATATATATATATATATATATATATATATATATCAGCAGCGACTCTAGGTAGTCAGTGTTTTGGGGGCTCATTACACTCTTTAACAAAACAAAATATACTATTGATATAACTTAGATGCTAAAAGGATTTCTTTTTCCTCTAAGTAAAATATATAATTTAAAAAAAATATTTGTGCATGAAATTAAAAAATCACATTTTCGTATTTTAATATTAATTGCAACAATTCTATAAAAATAAACATTTATTTACAAATTTTCCCAGACATGTAAGAAAAAAAGAGTGAAGACTAAGCCAGATATTTTTAAATAACAAGTGTATCTATCCCGAGTGTGTGTTTGTATATATGTCTATATGTTAGTGTGTTTATGTATCTCTCTATCTGTGAATTTTTAATTTAATTTATTGTACAATTTTATGATCAATACTTCTGACAGATGTCATATTTCCTCAACACTACCCCAGCCACACTCCTTACCAAAACCCTCCAGTCGACGAGTTAAGGTTGCTACTTTATTTGATTTTCGCCGAATTTAAAGCCGGATTAAATTTAATTTGGCCTTTTTCTAGAGATATATTCTGCTAAAGAACCTTTATACTGTACAAATGGACATTTGGAAACAATAAGTCTAAATAAAAATGTGTCCATTATACGTTGCCATTTGTATAAAACTTAAGTATTACCTACTAAACTAATTTTAAAGTTTTAAATTGTGAATTTGTTGAAATAATGTACTAAGTATTGGTTGAGTCACGTATCAATCATTGTCAGTAAAATGATTCATTAAAATAAGTAACCAAATAATCATTTGAAATTCTTTGAGTATCGGTGGCATTTTAACGTTCTTTGTTCTGAATCTGATGTTTTAAATATTTCACTGCAAATGAATGTTTATTTTTTATATTTTAATTTGAAGCTTGCCGACACCATTCGTTCCTGATATTTCTCTTGCCAAAGATTACATATCCGATAGCATATCCATTGGTCTCATAGCATTCATTTATTCAATTTCTGTGGCGCTCTTTATTTCGCGAAAAGAAGGCTATGATATTGATGCAAACCAGGCAAGTATTTTATGTTTTGGTAATTATATAGAAACTCTTAGAGGCTGAAATCGGGCGATGATTTGTGCCAATATCCCTCTCTTCCTTTCTTTCTCTCAGTCACTCAGTCACTCAGTCACTCTCTCACTCTCTCTCTCTCTCTCTCTCTCTCTCTCTCTATATATATATATATATATATATATATATATATATATATATATATATCTTTGACAATTGATTATATTCTCACATGTATGAAGATAGACTAAAACATTGAGCAATATATAGTACTGAACAAATTCTTTACTCTTCTGACTATGGGTTTTTCAGAGGCTATTTTCAGGTGGTATGTTATTTTCACGAGATATCTGCACTAGTATCTATCTATCTATCTATCTATCTATCTATCAAGTGTAGAATAGCTTATTTAACCTTAGCCTTAAGAATTGATGTCGAACCTGAGTGACCTCTTATCAGTTTTAGTTTGGATTCCGATTCTTATTGTTTGAATATTTCCATGGAACATTCTCCAAACAAAATACAGAAATGGATTTCATTATATTTCCACAACGCACGTTTTACTCTATATTAAATTTTATCTTACTACTCATCAATTCATTAATGATTTTATTGAAGTGAAAAATTCATATACATTCCATTCAATAATAATGAACTTTTAAGGTAAAGGTTTTGAAAACTTTCTCATATATTTGTGACAATCAAGAAACCACCATCTTGCATTTTCTCAATCCATTTTAAAATGTAAAAATCAGAGAAAAATTTGGAGCGGAATATTTTTCACGTTGAATACGATCATTGACGACGTTCTTGAAAATAAAAGAGAAAATTATTTTTTCTCCCAATCTTAAATTTATAAACATGGGTCTCATTCGTATCGGTTAATATTATAATGCTGTTTACTTCAGTACATTCCTGTCTCTTTAATCCGGCACCTTTGGGACTAGGCAACTGCCGGACTACAGAAACTGTCGGATGACAGAATTCGCCTATAAAAATGCTTATGTAGGCACAGTCTTGTCAGCTCATTGCACATAAATATTGCCGTGTTATCAAAAGTTTCAAAAACTTAAAACAGGAAATAAAACAATCATTAATACTTCCAAACAAGATTTTTATTGTTTCATGTCATCCAAAGGCTAAAAAAAAAAAAGAAGAAGCCTAAAACCAAAAAATAATATATTCTTACTATCCTGATTGGGTAAATATGCAGCTATTTAGAAGAAATGAGTAAGGCCGTAGTGTAGGAATCCTTCTACTGGGTTTTTCGTTGAATGTTAAAATTTGGAGTGTCGGGATTCGATACATTAACAAAATATCGTTACAGGGTCGCTCGTAATTTGGGCGTCTAGAATAATCACACGATTTTTATTGAAGGAATAAAATTCAGTAGAAAAGACAACGTAGTTTCAACAAATAAACATTAATTTAATATAACGACAAGAATACAAGAAGTTGATGATAGATTGGAAAAGTAATGTCATTTTGTTTGGGTTAATAAAGTTCTGAAATAAAATATAAACTGTCTTTGTGTACGTATGTGAGAAACAATAAAATGTTGTGGTATGTGTGTTTGTATGAAAAAGTCAACACGTGTGTGCGTGATTCATAGTAAAGCGGATACAAGAGATCGTTAGAAATTGTTTCTTACTGTTGGCGGTGTTGTAGTCTGAATCTTGTCAACGTTGTCGTTTTTAGCATGAAGTCGTGAAGATCATAAGTGAGAGTTGCGTGGAGTTTGGTGACAGCTGTGTGTATCCTGTTTGGGAACGGATTTCGTATGTTTTTATACAATTTTTCGTAACAAAATCGGCTCCAGAATTAAATTATTTATTTATTCCTAATTGGCCCTAAGAAGTCACGTGGTATGTCTTCTATTACGTCCGCACGATATTTGGTCGGTATCTACCTAAAAATAATGATGACTAATAAAACAAATATTCTGATTTGTATTCTATGATTTTTTTGGCGTGTTTTAAGGTGTAAATGTTTTCTTGAGTGTGATTCGTTTGTAAATATTTTAGTGGACACGACAGTAGCACCCCAAAATTCTGCTGCTGTCGGCTGCTGCGGGAAGTTGTAAACAACATGTGGCACTGTCGTTGTAGTCGCTCAACGAGCTAAGGGCGGCTGATTCAAACTAATGTCGGGTCATAAGAGTAACCGAATCACGTAGTGTCGGATTAAAGAGTATTATTGTACTATAAGGATATGATTGTAGATTTTGTTTTCTCAACGAAAACTGCAAGAAATGCACCATGGAGTTCTGCCAAGTAATGCAGTATAGTCTTGCTATTTCAGGAACTATATGCCTATGGAATAACAAACATCGTGATTTCTTTTTTTGGCTGTTTTACGGCTACTGGGGCAGTATCTCGAACCAGCGTTCAAGTCGGATGCGGCGCGAAATCTCAGGTAAATCTTTTCTTAATTCCTATTTACGAACAAGTTTCAATAAAATATCGAATATATGTTTAAAAACTTCCAGGTCGATGATATCATTCAACAAATTGATGAAAATACCTCGACCTCTTCTCGTTTTTGGCACCAGAGATACATTTCTGAAATTACTTCCCTATGTACTTGCAGCTTGGGTAACTGTTGATATTTAGATTTATTCTACGTTTACCATTGAAAATCTTTTTAGATGTTACTATAAGAAGACTGCTTTACTTAGATAATTAGTGTAGATTTCCTATACTAGGGCAGATTTGTTATATTAGGCTCGATTTACTATACTAGGAAGATAACACACACGGTTTTATTGAACTTATATCAATAAAATAAAATTGATTTAAAGTAAGAGAAAAAACGTATTTGTGTCTAGCGATCACACGCACTTGTATACGGGTACATACACACACAGTATTCACACACCTACATAATAAACTTAATATATAGTGTAGCTATGACAGTGTCCCTGCAAGAAGCTTGATTTAAATTTTTTTCACCGTGGAATAAAACTTCGGATCAGAAATACAAGACACAATCTCTTAAGTATTCTAGGTTTTCCTTGGATTACAGGAGCAAGGGTATACCATGAATCCATAAATTCCGGGTAAACTCCAGCGGTACACAGGAAAAGACAGGGCGAATACAGATGATGAAAGACGAGGATAGGCAGCCACTAACAAGAATGGCAGCAAGATAATATTTGCATCAAATTATATCTCACTACAAACTGTCATAGGGTTTCGTAATAATCGACCAACAAAGCTACCATTATTGATATTATATTACCGGTTACTGCACATGGACTAGAGAATATCGCCATTGGTCTGTGAAAAACTGGTATCATGTTTGTTCTGATCAATTGCGTTTTCTAGCTCTTTAAAGAAAACAGTCAAGTTTGTGCGTAGAGGAGACGTCATGAAACTGTTGTGGGGTTTGCGTAGTTGAAGTTTCCAAGGCCTACGAGTGAAGCTGGCGTCTATCTCGATGCACCCTTTTTATCTTGCCATATTTTCTTGTATCAGAAAGAGAACGCAACCTCTGTTTACTACGCGCGGTGTTGTCACGAAACTGGATTCACGAACGCTCGGCTGGTTGATATTACTCCATTGCCAGTGAAATCCCGCCAGATTTAAACTTCACTGAGCATGTATGCGATATTACAGGAATTACTAAATTAACTGCTGCCACATTTAACACAAACTATTTAATTATAGGCAATTGTGAAACGTGCCTGGAAAGATATACCCACACAATGACTCCAGCGTTTCGTAGATTCCATGTCGCTTAATGTAGCTATTGTTATTCAGGCAAATGTCGGAAGTGATACGCTGTTTATATATCTGTCTATATTTCTGAAATGTGGTATTGTAATTAGTTACATAATTTACATTGTTCGGAGACATGGCCCAGTGGATGAAAACGTTGGTTGGGTCCAATGACTTGACCCAAAGAGTTTTAAGTTCATTACCTGGCTACTGCAGTGGTAAATAAAATCTTGGAGAGTTAAAGGGAGATAAGTGAGACATCGGGAAGAGGCATAGTGGGTGAAATAAAGAGTTCAGTTCGAAATTCGAATCACCTGAAGAAGGCCGGAGCGTACAACGGCTGAAACGTTCTGTATATGTCAGCAAAGATGAGGACAACAGTCTGAACAATGTAAATAATCAGTTTATTTCTGAATATCTCTTATTTTCTTTTTCAATTCTTAAATCATTTATCATGATTTTTTAATCGTTTCTTCCTTTTGGATTTTATGGAGTATTCAGTACATTTTTAGATTCATCATTAATTCTTCATACAATCTCCACGTTAATAATGGGTCGTATCTATATTTGAGGTCATAGGTAAACATTCCTTGGGTTTACACTCGATGAAATAGGAAATCTTTGGTGGTATCTATATTTGAGCTCATAGGTAAACTTTCATTCGGTTTATACTTAAGAAAATAGGTAATTCTTGATCGTGTTGATACTTGAATTCATAGGTAAACTAACCCTGCCCCGAGTCAACAAGCCGCCTCATAGTAGTAAGCCTCTGGTGGGGAGAGATTGCATATTTGCAGTTGCTGCAATCGAGGTAACCTATGCTTCATCAAGAATTCATAATTTATGTTTTTGTGTAAGTTTTTCAGAATAACTTTCCTCATTTATGTTTGTAAATTATTGAATAAAGTTTAATGCAGTTAAACGGTTGCCATTTTTAAAAATAAAGTTAACAAATTTTCTTATTCAGGTTTCCAGTTTGGTTGGAGCGCTTTTTGTGCTCATCGTCATCTTTGTCGCGGGTCCATGGCTAAAAACTTTACCAATTGTGAGTACTTTAGGATTTGATTATCAATTATATACTCTCTTTTCTTTGTTTTTTCCTCAGCTTAAAAGAATTTGTTTTTTTGTCCCTTACCGGATGATTAAAAAATGAACTAGGAGACTTTAAATCCAATTCTTACTACATCAGAAATAATTCATCAGTTAAAATCCAAATTTATGAAAATCATTCGAAGTTTAATCAACATGTCTTATTAATCAAATATAATTTATGACTTGTGCTTATTAAACAAACACACCAGAATTTCCATCCATTCTGACGATGACGGAAATAATGATACAGTAACAGTGGACAAAAGAAAATGATAACCATTGTTGTATTTTAGCGCCAAATTAATTTGAAGCCAGGGTGCATAAGCAAGATTCTTATCGCTACCAACTTTTTTTTACCACTATCCCACCATATCCACGCTTAGCGATGAGCACTTTATGTTCATTTTTGGCGACAGAGGAAAAATGAATGATTTACAACTGTTTTATTCAGTTTTGACCTAAAATTTACTTCATCAATTTTTGTGCACTGAAAGTATGGAAAAAAGGAAAAGAATTGTTACTCGTTAGCAATGAATGAAAATATGACTGAAAGATGACATTCGGTTATTTTATGGATAATGTAAATATTAATTCCTGTGTATAATTTTTTGTTTTTAAAAGCTCCTCCTCTTTTAAATGGATAAAATTCTTTGTTTATTTTTCAGTGTGTTCTCTCATGTATAATTATTGTATCATTGCGTACAATGATGAAAGAGGTCTTTACGCTACCGAAAATCTGGAGAATATGTAAATATGATGGTGTATGTATTTTGATTATCAATATTTGGAAAGAAACCTTTACAATAATCGTGTCTAAAAATACGGAAAACTTTTATTATTAATTTATATGATATTATTGTGAAAACATCTGATGTTAACTTCGCATTCCATGTATAAGAACCGAGGCAGATGAATCAATCATTAAAAAGTTCAACCTGCGTATTTGTACTACGTATGGGGGAGGGTTATAAACAAGTGCATATGCAGTGCAAGCAAATAAGCACACTTATATATATATATATATATATATATATATATATATATATATATATATATATTTAATCGAGATCATCCGAAGTAAGTCAGTAAAGCCACTAAGACACAAGGGGTTACTGGGTGTGGAAGTATTAGAAAACAGAAACATTACTAAGCAGCGAGAACAAAAGGAGAGTAATCAGAAGGACAAGTAGATAGTATTTGTCATTGCATCTACATTTTTGTAGATTAAAGTTGACTGGAAAGCATTGAAGGGAATACCACAAGCGAAAAGTGAGTTCCACAAGCGAGAAGTGTGAGAAGAAGACCGTTAGTATAGAACTTACGGTTACATCTCGGTGGCGGTCATCAATAAAACTTTAGACTGAATTGTAAATATAAAGTTTTCAACCGACAAATAAAAAGTACTTAGGGACTATTTGGATCTCATTACAATTAAAACGAAAACTTATCTTTTGAAAAAACTTATAAGGCAAAGATTGCTAATATATGTAAAATATATGTCTTTCTTGTATTTTCAGGTGATTTGGATTGCCACATTTGTTGCTGTTATCTTCACTTCAGTTGGCATCGGCCTGCTCATTGGTGCCGTCCTTGGAATCATTTCAGTCATCATGCGAACACTTTGGTACGCACATTTTGATAAGACTCAATAATTACATTATGAGCAATGTCAGTTTTGTCTCCCTTCACGTCCCGTCAATCATTGCTACCTGTACACATCATGTTTCAGGATTAGAATATGTTATCAACGTCAAATATCATAGAGCTATCTAGGGTCACCTGCTTGACTCAGAAGCCATTATTAATTGGTTCGTTCTTTATTAGATTCACATTGAGTTTGACCTTGTACTATATTTGGATTTTTCCATTGAATATCCATTTATAATATAATATGTGTAATAAATACGATATTATATTCAATACACATTCTGATATCTTGGGTTGTAATATGGAACCACTGAAAACGAGCCGAAGATAACACAAATGCTGTAAGATGTGTATATAATTATTGTTCAACGAATTTCCGTTGATAATGTTTCGATGTTTATTCACATCATGTTCAGAACAATAAGAAACAATGCTAAGTGTTTTACAGAAAAGTAAAACTAAATAAAATGAAACTTATAATCCTCGTATCTTTTGCTAGCATTTATCGTTATTAAAATATCTTCGGTCATTTTTTTGTATTTTTTTCTGTTGTTTTTATTTGTCGACAGGGTGGAAGCAGTGTCTCTCGGTATAATCAATAACACAAAAGTCTTCTTGGATCAGACCAAATATCAAGGGGTAAGTTAAATGATTCACTATTTCCAATAAGCCTAATGATCTCATAAGTTAAATCACGTGCCTTTAATGATAATAAATTAGAATAGATTGAAGGCAATAGAAAGAGGGAGGGGAAGAGGTCAGATTGTACAAGCAGTGTGAATCTTACCACTTACCCTTTCCATTTGGCTGAAATTGTTTTAAAAAGGAGAAAACACACACACATATATATATATATATATATATATATATATATATATATATATTTTCTCCTTTTATATATATATATATATATATATATATATATATATAAAAAGGAGAAAACATATATATATATTGTTTTAGTGTTTTCTCCTTTTTATATATATATATGTTGCAGTAAATATCGGCATGAAAAAATTGTTTCATATTAGGAGCAGATAGGTTCGCTTATCGACCAGTTCACTTAACTTACCCGTCTTTTGAACAGGAGTAGCAGTTTATCCCTTGTTTCCTTTTTAGGATTGGATTTCTAGTTCCTTCTTTTAAAGGTTTCCCATTCTCTTTCACTGGCAATAACCCCTTGCATCTCAGTGAGATTATTGCCTTGCTTGGGTTGAAATGATTAAAAAAATATCACAACATTAATTTTCTTCATTGTATATTTGAAATTAAAAAAAAATCCTTGGAATTTACTTTTTCAGCTTTTGGAAAATCTTCAACCTTCTTCTATATTTCGGTTTCTCCAGTCTCGCCTCAAATGTGTTTTCAGGACAATAAGGTCAAATTATTTATTAAGTGTAACTTATTCTGTTATCAGGACAAAAACGTGGAGCAAACGATGAAGATTGTACTCATTCAACTTACAGACTGAATGTTCCTTAAGATAGACTTTTAATGTTGAATCATATTAAACTGAAGTGCAAAAGAGTTAGAGACAGCAGTATAGTGAATGGTATGTTGTAGAAAATGATTTACCTGAATGGTATGTGTGTGACGTATTAAGTAAAGAAGTAGTGTAGCTATGGTAGTTTTAGTTTTGGCAAACATGCGACACAGACAGGATTTAACCATGGAATAATTGTTGGGACCAGAATCATAGGACACTCTGTCTTAAAGTAGGAAACTATTCCAGATCTTCTGAATCAACACAAGAAAATTGCATAACAGAATGACAAGTATGGTAGCTATTCATAAGAATAGGAACTTTGCATGAAATCACATTCCAAATGGTTGTATTGAATAAAATATTTCTGAATAGATTATAAAAAGATACTTTCAAAGATTCGCTTAATATGAGTTTACCTGATGAAAAAATGTTCCAAACTTAATCAAAACAAAGTTTCATCATCAAAATCTTTGTTATTATTAAGAGGAAAGACCGAAGAATTATTTGATTATTAAATTATATTTTTGTAATTCATTTTAGGACGTTCAAAATTTTTCTTAATTTTTTTTTCTTGAGTCAGTAGGTGGCTATAAAGTAATATGAGAATCTTTAGTGTCTTTTTGCGGTGAAAAATACATTAATTTGGAAATATTTGCTAAAATCAGATAATTGTCGGGTTTTAATGAAACTTTCTGAACTTATAAATGAATTGAATTATTTTAGAAATAGTTCTTTTTTTTTAAATCTTGGTAAAAGTATATATATATATAAATATCTGTTTCAAAATTTGAAAAAAGTTAAGTTTGAATGTACTATACTAAATAGTATTGTTGTGTTAGTATGGAATAAATTTTGATTACATTAACATACCTTAGTTTGTGCAAGAGCAAATTAAAGGGAAAATTTTTTCTTGCATGACTACGCCCCCCCCCAACCCAAAAAACAAACTGGAACTTGGTTGGTTTCTTTTACCCAAACTGCCATTTTGCTTCGACCGATTATTATCTTTTCGATTGCTGCAAATGAGTTGAGGTGGAAAGTTTCCTGTCATGAAAACCAATTTCAAGAGTCCGTCGAAAACTTTTCCTATCGAAACCTGCGGAATATATCAAAAGATATCAAAGAGCTACCTGATAAGTGGCGACAATCATTGCAAACAACAGTGAATATATAATTAAATAAAATGTAACTGTGCTTTATTCGTTGAGGAAAATGTTCATAAGCAGAAACGAATATTATTTTGAAGTCAATTTAATGTTATTTTAAATGGAATTGATTTTGCTGCACGGATAATTTTATGCCTCACAGCTAACCTAAAATTTCAATCATTAAAAATTTCCACGAAGGGAAGTAAAATGAAGAAGCCAATCATCTGGCGGATTCAATCAACTTATTTGGAAAATGGAGCTGCCAGTTAGGGGGAGATAACTACAAGCAACATTCTTCCCCAACAGAAATTGCTCAAAAGGAAAAGATGAAACAACAATGCAAATCAGGAACTTTTTCCGACTGCCAGACATTCTCCTGCAACTGCTGTAAGACGGACTGCCTCTCCCGCCATCTGATTCTGGTATCAGACATGGCATACCTTCTGAAATCGCGAAGCAAATCCATGATTATGATAATTTTCTTAATCCTTATCTTTGTTGAATATTTAAATCTATTCATGAGAATTTGTTTGTGCGCATGCGTGAAGCAATGGCAGTGTTGTCTGGTAGATGTCATATTTTGACAGCTTTTGATAACATGTTCTTAATTTGTGACAGGTGACACTTCCAGCCGGAATAAAAGTTGTGTCATACTCATCTCCACTTTATTATGCCAACGTAGACATTTTCCGGAATGAAATTGACAGCAAAACTGAAAAATTCAAGAAAGTGAATAAACACTCAAATGGTCAAATGGTATGTATATATTTTCCCATAAACGCCTAATTAAACAACAGACTAATTAAGATTTATATAATATCCCGGTACAGACCTAAAACTCCAGGTGAGATAAAAAAAACAAGAGAGAGAGAGAGAGAGAGAGAAAGATATTAAGGATATTTCCTTTTACTGGAACCGTTACTATGTTTATATATTATCTGTTTTATGTACAAATGAACTATTTATATGTGTATTTGCAAAAGTTCAAAGCATTTTTGGTAACATAAATTTATTTTTCTTTAAGACAAGAAAGAATTTGTGTTGATCTAAAAGCTTCTACTGGACAAAATGACAGCCAGTCGTTGAATTTCGGAAGAATGTCTGTAAACTATGCAGACAGCATTATAAATAAGAAATGAGTAAAAACAAACAAAAATAGAAACAAATAAATGAAGCTATGAAATTTCGACATACTTCAAATCAACGACAAGAAATTAAAAGAGGAAGGAAGTATAAAAGAAAGAACAAGAAGTCAACATATTTAGTGCCATCACAACCTGAAACTGTATGAACGTTTTATTCAGATTCACTTTTAAGAGCACCAGACTGATCCCAAATCATATAAGGTCATACTGAGATTCTGTATTGGTTCAAATATGCCACAGAAGAATAAACTTCCTGACATTGTGTTATACCTGACGTCCCTATTCTATTATTAATAGACCCTCCCACACATAATAAGTAGTAGTAGTAGTAGTAGCGGTCGCCAGTTGGACTCAGTAGTGTTGAGCGAGTCAGACGATATCGGGCATTGAAGTACCAACCATCACAACTAGATTGCTGCGTCATTAACGCTTATTTCAAGTTCCTAACGTTTTGTACGTCAAACCTAATTTATACATAATGAATTTTAATTCTTCTTCAGGTTTCAACAGACCTTTCCATTATAATAAATCCAAAGTCTGCGAACAGTTTACACGAAGATAGGTTTCATCAGAAAATCATTATCGAATGTTCCGGTATAAGTTTCATTGACAGAATGGGTGCAACTGCACTTCAACAGGTAAATATTAACCTCTTTAAGTCTAGGACCAATCTTTATCTATCCTACATCTTTCTTACTTCCTCTAGTTGAGCTGATACAACAAACACATTCAGTATCCCTCTACCTTGAGTTACTCTTGGACATTGTATTAGATGAACAATAGTATAAATCAATCCGATTTTCTCAAATAATTATAAAATTATTATTTATTCTTATATTCGATATTGAAAGAAAGAAATTGAAATGAATTAAAAAGTGTGTACTTTTTTAAAATATCGAAATAGTGAGGCATTACGTAAGCATTTTGTAGAAATGTTATCAGAGAATCACTTCCACCTACATTTTCATGTTGCATTTGAATTAAATGACTCACGAGCATTCCCTAATGTCTGCAGATCCTCACAGATTTACATCGGTATTGTTTTAATTCATTTAGCACCGGTTTGGTGGAATTCAATTATGAAACGTATCTTATGGCGTGAGTGAGCTTGTACGTAAAAAAAAAAAATCAATGCTACTTTTTATTATATACATGACCCAGAGCACAGGTAATATATTAGAAATATTTAAATTAAGTACTTGTATCATTTGTAAAGAAACAATAAAACTGAAATATTGATGTAATCCTGCAATAATGAAGAAGGTCGATCATATAATTCATAAACGGATGTAATAAAACTCCATTTATTTTGGTATATCATCTGTTTTATATTTGTTTTGTATTTCAGTTATATGTTGAATACAAAAACAAAGGAATCTCTTGTCTTTTCTCGGGTGTTAATGGTAAGTATATAATTTACACCATATCTTTTCGTTCGTTTTAGTGAAGACAACAAATTTGGACGGCATGACGCTCACCCAATGTCTCTTCATATAAGAATCTTTTTTAAAAGATTAACAGGCAATATATCTCTGTCTATATCTCTGAGATGAGGTATTATGATTTATTGCATTATTTACACTATTCGGACTGTTATCCTCATCTTCATTGCCATATTCACAACGCTTCGGCCGATGTTCGTTCCAGCCTTCATCGAGTGATTGGAATTGAAATAAACGGTACGGTTCTAAATTCCAATTACCTGAAGAAGGCCGAAGCGTACAACGGCCGAAACGTTGTGAATATGGAAATGAAAATGAGGATAGCAGCCCGAATAAATAAATAATGCAGGCAATATATGTATTTATTCTTTTCCTAGATCATAAATAGAACAAAATATTCTCAGTATTTAGTCAGATTAGTAAGAAGGGCAAAAAATGATAGGACATTTTTATCGTTTCAGTTTGAGAGAATGAGATAGCCTGTTAGTTTGGTAAAAGCTCGAACCCCAATCAATGGCGCCGGTGGAAATGCATTGTAACCACATAGCATGTACAGAATGAAAACTTTGTACAAAGAAGAGTTTGGAGTGACGAGTTGTCCGTCTTTGAATTTGGAATCTGCCATTGGATGTTTAGTGCTTTGGAATTGGTGTTTGTTTAGAATGATTTCTGAATGAATGGATAAAAACTTTGGACCATTAAGAGAATAATTAGTGACTACAACGAAATACATCATTGGAATGCGAGAGAAGAAGGAGGAGAAGAAGAAGAAGAAGAAGAAGAAGGAAGAGGAAGAAGAAGAGGTTGAGGAGGAGGAGGAGAAATGCATGACAAATAAAATGCTTGACCGAAAAGAGAAAGTTTTGCTGAAAGCAACAAAATTAAAGAAGTTCTGGAGTCATGATCACCGATGTTCTTAATGGGCATAGCATAGATCGCTAGATAAATAGATAGATAGAAAGACAGATAGAGAGAGGGGTGGGAGAAAGAGGTGGAAAGAAAAACAAAAGAATGGGAGAGAGAGAGAGAGAGAGAGAGAGAAAGAGAGATAATTAAGGAATTATGATTGCTTTTACAGTGACAAATAATTAAGAAATAGTTCCTAAAATAAATATTCCACCCAGAAAGAATACCCCGATTTCATTCCCTATGCAGAGGCGTTTTCTGTTGTTATGTCTATCTTGCTCGGGCAAATTAAACATGTCTGCTTTTCTATTGCTTATGCTGATGACATAATTCGACATTAAATAACCTGGGAAAGATAAACGAAGCGAAACGAGACTAGATCACATTAGAACGATTTATAATTCACATAAAATCTACTCCATTTACTTTTTATTTGTCTCTTCCAACTCAAAAGGCTTTGTGAAACTTGACGATTTTTAATAGTAAGCAAATGAATAACCTCAATAAGGTCTTAAAATTTCACTTCATTTAAAATGAACAAAAAATAAACACGAATAATATTAGAAATGATAAGTATAACTATTTTATCATTTGACTCTTCAATGGTATCAGTCACATAAATGACAAGGAATGATAATATATAAAATGGAAGAAAAATTATTCATTTTAAAGTAATAAAAATGTATCGAATAAAAACGAAACTCTATTAATTCTTTAGAAATTGCTTTGTTTATGTTTCGGGTAGAAAACTGAGCAGATGTGACATTTCGAGAATATCTGAACGAGTGAGTGGGCTTTAAAGGCAAAATAGAACCTTGCTTTTTCTTTCTGAAGCTCTTCGTAGCCGAGCAGTTAAAACACATCGGATCACACGGTGGTTTCTCCTGCAAAAGAGGACGCAGTTTTGAATCATAACGCAGGGCACATATTTTTCTGAGTGTGCAGGCCAGTAGACGAAAGACATACTGTTTAAAATAAAAATAAACGTAGCATCTATTTAAATATGAGCATCCAATAAAAGTATTGTGTAATATTTTTGCGTTCGTAATTATTTTTCGAAGAAATGATGCCAAACATCCAAAATGATAATAAGTTGAAGAAAATAATTCATTTTGTATAAAAATCTGTGGTTTTGTATAAATAGGTTTAATAAAAAAAATGAATATAAATTTATGTTAAAATCTCATTAATCACGATCTTTACTTAATATTTAATGTTAATTTTTCTTCTGCAGACAGAGTGATATCTGTTCTAAAAGCATGTGGAGCCTTCAATACACTTCAGTATGTCATGTATCGCACGACTTATGATGCAATGTTGGCAGCAGGTTTTGAAGAAAACGTAAGTAACAAAAGAAAGATACTTCAGAATTGAGCATTAAATTGTCCGCTTAGAAACTTCAAGCCGAAGTGGATGGGATTCACATTAGCATGAAATATAACCTGATTCTTTTGCTGAAGAAACTAGAGCATGGTGGCCCGAGATCCGACTCACCCCGTCAGCATTTTTTCATTACACTCTGAGAAGTAGGATCAAGGGCACACACTATGAGAGAGACGAGGAGACAATTTCTGAATGATTGCCCATGAAATTTTTCATTTAATCACATCAGGGAATATATAAAACCATCAACATTAAATACTAACCCAGTATCAAATGTGGTCTCCATAGGACCATTATACACATTTTGATTCTCTCTCTCTCTCTCTATATATATATATATATATATATATATATATATATTGTACCCCTGATGAGTGGACGGAGCGATTGCTGGAAGATGTACAGGTAAAAGGCCATGAATAAGTAATCCACAAAAGAGAGCTCAATATATTTATTATAGAGCATATAAATGAATTACACAAAAATGAAACATTTTGTTAGCCATTTCGCTCCCGGGATAATCTCCTCGGGGCTTGTCAATGCTAAAACCTTTATTAAAAAAATGAATTTCAATGTTGTTTTTAAAAACAATTTGAAAAATAAAAATTTAAAATTAAAAAAAAAAAATTAGAATTTGTATTTGTCAAATTTAAAAAAAGGAAAAACGTTAAAATTCATCTTAAGAAATGCTTTAGCATTGACAAGTTCTATGGAGATTATCCTGCGAGGCGAAATGGCCATTATAATGGTGTACAACTGAGTTTCATTTATTTATATATATATATATATATATATATATATATATATATATATATATATAGTTAGTGATATTGTTTGGTAATCCGTATGGCTATTTCAAAGTAGGATATAATCCAAAGAGCTCAATATAAAAACGGTAAACATTAATTATTATTAAGAAACAGACAGATATAAGTGTACATGATTATAATTTATTTACTCCGGACCGAGATTCGATCCTAATTTCTCAGATCGACCATTTCCGTACAAATGGCTAACAAATTTTCCACACACACACACACACACACACACACACACACACACATACATATATATATATTGACGAAGCAGTGTCATGGTTTCAGTAACGTTTATCTGGGAAGCATTGAGACTTAACATCCATTTGGAAAACATATTGTTGCCTACCTCCAAACTAATTATCATTGAAGACTAGTTTCACTCGTCCATGGTATCCGGCTTCTACGATGTTAGCGGAAGGATATTTAGCCGGGGATTGCCTAAGTTGTACGGGAATCGTTTTTCACTGTGTTGCCTTGGCCACCAATCTCATTTAGGCGCTCATGGGATGTATTAAATCAACGAGTTCTCTCTGCAAAACCTCCAAGACGTAAATTGCAGAATTTAGAGGAACTGATATTTACATCATGACACAAGATTCCATAGGAAATCTTTAGAGATCTTGCAGTTTCTACACTAATATGTGTGTGTGAATGTGTATTTTCTGTTTTGTATTATATATTTTATTATATTGCTACGAGCGCGTGACCTAGTAGTTAGAACTTTTTGGACATGAGACCCTCGTTGGAATCTCGCCAAGGTCAATTTCTCAGGAAGGCGACTTCTTGATAATATCGGCCTGGGGTGGGTGTGGAGGCAATCCCAGCATGTAGCACCTATGGAAATTGTCTGCAAACTACACCAAGGGTTTATCCAAGCCTTGTGAGTAAAATTGGGTTGATAGAGCCGATTGGAAGCCGCGGATAGTTGTCACAAGTCATCGTGACCAAGGGTTTGAGTTTTCTGGGTTTGTTAAAAAAAATTAATCACGTCAGATTATGCGCTCTCTCCGAGAAACTGTAACTAAGGTCTGCTCATCTTGCAGTATAAACCACAGGTGAATTCTGTGGGTTGAGCAGGCGTCTGTAATATGGATTTGGTATACTAGGCAGACGGGTGGGCTCGATAACGTAGGTGGTCATTGATTGTATTTATATAATTGATCATGAAGGTTTTCCAAGAGAGTTGTACTCACATTGGTATTTTCTCCAGTGCACTTAATTTTCTCTCTTGTGTAATGAGGCTTTTAAAACATAACTATTCCATCATTGCACTTTTTATTATTATATATCATCAAACTGAAAACCCTTTTAGCATATGCTAGAGTACTTTTTATTAACCTTTTCAATTTACTATACCTACAAAGAAAACGCTACAAATAGTGGACCCACAAATATATTGTCACATTAAACAGACGTATATCAGCAAAACTGGCGTGCACAAATCTTAATGTAATCATTTACATTTTACAAAATCCGTTGATTGTTGGTAGCATCAGTTTTTGCATTTTCTCTTTGCAGGAAATCAACACACGTTTTTAAGATATGGAAAATCAAAGAACTGCAAAATTTTCAGCATTTCTCAACCAGAATATTTTAACAAGAGAAGAGTAATTTTTGTTATTTCATCAAGAAGATATTAAAAGATTTCTTGGTTTAATTTAAACGTCTGATAGATGTATTGTAAAAAATAAATTTATAATGCGTATATATATATATATATATATATATATATATATATTATTTTCATATTTGTTCATATAAACTTGTATATTACCTGATTTCTTTTTGCCTATGCGTATATATGTTTATTGATAACTTCATTGGTAAGTATTTATACAGACAAGCATATTACATGAACAAACCAAATCTGAGAGAGAATTAGTAAAAAGAGATGGTGTGCTAAACATTTGGAGCTTTGATGGAGATTAATCAATCTTACAAGAATTCGTTTGCACATAAAACACACACACGCACACACACACACACATATATATATATATATATATATATATATATATATATATATATAAAAAGAAAGAGAGAGAGAGAAAGAGAGAAAGAGAATGTATCATAAATAATTTTACAAACTTTGAGGACGGGTTCCTGAAACCAAAACAAGGACAAAAGTCCATATATCCGAGATCCGACAGCCTGTAAAACAGCTTGATTATATGTTCTTCGTGTTCGAGCGGATGTCAGTCTTACTCGATCCATAATTTGTGGTGCCATAGATCCTGTCTCAGCAACACGAATAAAAACAGCAGCAAAAATTGAATGCCTCGGCTGCCTTCGATTGATAGAGACAGCCTCGCGTCCATTACCATTGACAAATGTAAACATCATATCTACCTACAACACGGTGAATATCTACCATTGTTGTATCGTGTTAAACTTTAAATTTAAGTTAAAAAGGAACGATTAAACATTGAAGGACATATACAAGAATGACAAATTTATTTTAGTCTCATGGCAACACAGTGTCATCTATCGTAAACTTTCTTTAAATTTAAGTCAAAAGCGAAGGATTTGCGGACATATGTTTATGTGTAATTTTATTTTTGTTCTTATGCGAGGAACCAGCTGCAAAAATTTGTAAAAGTATTTTTTGATATATATATATATATATATATATATATATATATATATATATATATATATAGGGAGAGAGAGAGAGAGAGAGAGAGACAGAAAGAGAGACAGAGAGAGATAGAGAAAGACGCATGCACACACAGAGAGCGTGTGTGTCAAATGATGGAGACTTAAAATCGCAAGTAAAATATTTTAATTATATATATATATATATATATATATATATATATATATATATATATATATATATCATAGATTAAATAGATTAAAAATTAAAGTTTATTACCAAAGAATGAGCATGTTGAGACAACTGAAGGTGATATAAAAGCATTACTTTGAAAATGAGACCTGGTATTATAAAGACATTTATCAAATAAACATGTTATTATGTTCTTTCATTTTGGTTTATTGTTTCTTTTTTCCTATAAAACCTGATGCTGAAATTTGATTTTGGAAAACTTTATGTGTTGTGGAATTCATTTCACTTTTTTCATTTTTCTGCCAATCTAAAAACGTTCGAAGGTAACATGAAACCCATTAGAACATTTGCAATGAAAATATTTTAGAAAAGACACGGGGAAGCCATACCCAGGCGGTAGGAAATGACTGAAATCGAGATGTCAGGTCAGGACCGATTTTCGGAACTTATTTGGATTTTGTCATTCAGACTAAATATGGCAGCAATATTTCCATACAAATGGCTGATTTATAAACATACAAGAAATATTTAAATTGTTATAATATCAGTAAACCAAAAAAATGGATAGATATTTAATATAACATTGAAATATAATAAAAGGCGCAATGTTGATAATGGAGGTTAGCCTCAGTTTGAGAGTCAAAAATAGTCCACTATGTGGAATGCAAAAATAGTCTTCCTATTTGAGGCAAAAATAGTCCTCCTGACTAAAAAAATATCTGTTTTATTTTGGAGCCATTTGACTTACCCCAACTGATTGGAGGTCATTTTTGACATCATATAAGTTTTATTTATCAGACTGTTTTAATTATTAACGATAAACTCTTCCTGTCACTTAAATTACTCAAGAGATATAATGAATGAATTTAACGAGACAAGGGACTTTAAAAAAAAATTCTCAACTTCTTGTACTATATTTCTGTTGTAATAGGCGATAATGGTGGACTATAACTAAGATGCGAGGATATCGGACCTGTCGGAATGAAGATAGGTTATAAATAGAAATGAGAAAGATTTTGACATCAGGAAGATAGGAGTTAAAAAAAAAAAATCCAAGGATAAGGATCAAGGATAAGATGAACAGATTAGAAGATTGCGTTCAAATTTTTTTAATTTGTTAAGGAAGGTTGGATCAAGTTAAATATTAGCAGGAAAACATGAAATCTTGGAAAAAAGTTCAACAAAGCCTCGCTGTTCTCTAAAAAACTTAATAGACAAATTAATAATAACTTGATAGGTAATATTTCTAATTAAATTTCTTAATTATGATTATTTCTTGATCAGAAGTAATGAAAACCTAGATCAATCAATCAAAATTGATTTCAAACTTTTTAAATTCATGTCGAAATAACATGGAATAAAATAAAGCCAATTTTATTAAAAAATAATTAAAATGTTACACTTTTCAATGAAAATTTATATTAACTTAGAAAACACCACTTTGTCTGCTGGATGCTCCTTTTAACGCTCCATACTGTATAAAGGCGGTAGCACAAAATCTTTCTTTTTCCCGCCTCAGTATCTTCTAGTGAGAAAAATCGAGGATGTCTTCAGGTCACTGGGGACCGATAACATCCACAAGACCGGTTGTTCCTTGGTTTGGATTTTGAGCATGAGCACCGTTGTGATTGACTGAAAAGTGTTTATCAGATTGCAGAAATCCGGAAGCTCTCCGTTGGTCCAATATTTCGTCGGGTGAGAATCGGTTAACAGAAAAATAAATATAACTAAGTCGATTCGATTTTGAAAGGACAAAAAGTTTTTTTTTTATAAACACACAAAATGAATATTGGCAAGATAAATTGTCTGTGAACAACCAAACAGACACAAAACCAAATTTCCGACAAGTAGACTTCGTTTTAAAGCATATTTTTGTTTTTAATATAATCAATCTTCCCTTTCGTTCTCAGTGGTAAAGTAGGAGAATAGCAGGAAAAAGGCGCAATGAGTTGCTCTCCAGCGGACGCTTCCTTTTCAATCTCTCATTCCCTCAGTTCGACTGCATTCGAAGACAGACGATGGAAGTTAAAAATACGTGTCCCCTCCATATCTGGTTTTTTCTAATGGAATGACATACTAAAATAGAACTTCACCCCTCCGAGAATAAACAATTTACTTTTTTCATTGATGGGACGGTTCACAACAAGAAAATTGTTTATCACCTCGCTCAATTATTCTGACTTTATAAAATATATCTGTTTTAAAAATAAATTTGGAGCCTTAATTTTAACTTACCCAAAACAATTTCTTTGTTTAGAAATTCTAAATTATTAGGTAATTTTATGACATCATATATCCTTTGTTTAACAAAAAGATTTTTTCAGACTAAATAAACTTTCTGTAAAATTTACGGCATATTTACATCTTGGTTATTCTTCCCTTAGTCACACTAATTTAACTCTTGTGAAATGGTTTTTACATTTTTGTGTGATATAATGATTTTGAATGGTCCTAACACAAGGCCACAAGAAGACAATAATTTACTACTCTTATGAAATGGATTTTAATTTTATATGTAATTATTATTGATTCTCAGCATAGTTCTGACTAAGGCCACCAATGAAAACTACACTAATTTAACTTATTAAATGGTTTTACTTTTTTGTGATTATTATGATTTTTTAGCCTAGTTTGACATAATATATCTACTCTTTGAAATGGTATTCTTTATATATGTGATTTGTGTTCTTTGTGTAGTTCTTCCTTGGTAATTTACTACTCTTGTGAAATGTATGTACTTTTATATATAATTATTGGTTCTTTGGTGCGAGGATATCGGACCTGTAGGCGGACTAATTGAAGAAAGGTTACTTTATATATGTGATTATTATTGGTTCTTTGCATAGTCCTGATCAACATGAATACACTAATTTACTACTTGTGAAATGGTATGTACTTTATATGTGGATTATTATTGGTTCTTTGCATAAGCTCCACTAATTTAAAAAAACTTTATATGTAAATTGGTTCCATAGGACAGGAAGGCCAACCTGCATTATTGTGAACAGATTTCTACTCTTGTGAAAATATGTGATTATTATTGGTTCTTTCATATATGACAAGATTTAATTACTTGTGAAATTTGTATATATGTGAAGGTTGGACGAAAGTTAAATATTATACAACTAAATTCTTGTGAAATGGTATGTACTTTATATATGTGATTATTATTTTCATCTTGGAAAAAATCTACCATTCTTGTGAAAACCTTGATATTGGTTCAAAAGTCCTGACACAACCTGAGCCTGATTATTATTGGTTCTCTAGTCTGAAAACAAGATTTAATAGACAAATTACTTTTATATATAACCATCAGTGATTAGCTAATAATTTACTAATTAAATGGTATGTACTTTTATATGTGATTATTATTATTTCATAGTGATCAGAAGTAACACAGAAAACTCTACCTGTATCAATCAATAGAAATTGATTTCAAACTTTGAAGCCACAAGATTAGGCTCCACTAAAACTACTCATCCAATAAGTTCATGAAAATAATTTAGGAATAAAATAAAGTAAAAATGATTATTATTTTCTTTAATATTGACACGAAAAAGTTATTTCACTATTCTTGTGAAATGATTATATTTATATATGTGATTATTATTGGTTCTTTGCATAGTCCTGACACGCCACAAGATTACACCACTTTGTTTGAAAATGGATGCTCCTTTTAACGTTCTTTGCTTTGTGGTGTTGTATAATACTTTGTATAAAGTGATTAAGAGACACAAACAAGATTCTACACTAATTTTTACTCTTGGGAAATGGTATGTGCTTTATATAGTATCTTCTAGTGAGAAAATTAGGCTATCGTTTCTTATGGTATACTTTATATAGGATGTCTTCTTAGTGTAACACAAGATTATCCTCCTCCTTTATATATGTGACCCATTGGTTCTGCATAGTCCTGACAAAAGCCACAAGATTAGGGCTACTCCACAAGAATGGTATGCTTTCTTATATATGTGTTGTTCCGGTATGGTCCAGTCCTTACAGGTTGAAATGGTATGTACTTTATATATAAGTCTCTGGTTCCCAATGTCAATTCAAGAAGGCCACTAATTTTACCTCTTTGAAAGCTTTACGTTGTGATTATTTTTTATCATGAAAAGTGTTTATCAGATTGTATGTACTTTATAATTGGTTCGGATAGTCCTGTTGGTCCAGGCTACACTAATTTCGTCTCTTGGAAATGGTATGTATAATAGAAAATAAATATAACTAATTTAACTCGAAATGGTATTTTGAAAGGATTATTGGTTCTTTGCATTTTTTAATATATAAAAGGCAAACACACATGTACAAAAATAATATTGGTTCTTTGCATAGTTGCACAAGGTTGAATGTGAAATGGTATGTATTATATAACAAGTCCTAACACAAACAGACACAAATACTTAGAAATAATTTCGATAAGGAGAGATGTGGTCCTTCGTTTTAAAGATTCTTTTTTGGTTTAATTTACTTCTTGTGAAATAGCGTGAACTACTACAATCAAGTGTTCTAATTTTCCTGTTCTGAAATGGTAGTACTTTATATAGATTATTATTGGTTCTTTGCATAGTAGAAGCCACAGGAGTAATTTGGTACTTGAAATGGACTTTAGCGGTGATTATTATTGGATAATTGACACGAAGCCCAAGATTAGGCTCCACTAATTTACTACACTTGTGAAATGGACGTACTTTTATATGATTTCATTGGTTCTTTCATTCCTGACACGAAGCCACAAGTTCGACTAATTTACTATTCTTGTGAAAAGACTTTTATAGACGAACCCCCAAATTAGGCTACACTAATTTACTCCTTTGTGAAATGGGTACTTTATATATCGTATTGGTTCTTTATTAAGAAGAACATGCCTAATTTGTCCCTTGTGAACTGGTGACATATATGTGATTATTATTTTCTTTAATAGCTGAACGAAGCCACAAGATTAGGCTGACTAATTTACTATCAAAGTGTACTTTATATAGAATTGGTTCTTTGCATAGTCCTGACACGAGAATTAAATTTAATTTACTTTTTCATTATGATTGGTTCTTTGCATAGTCCTGAACAAGAAGCTATTAGGTTTATTTACTACTCTTGTGAAATGGTATGCTTTATATAATTATTCTGCCACTCTTTATAAACTATATGTGATATTCTTGTTTGACACGAAGCCAAAAAATAAAATTCTAAATGAAGACATCCTGACACGAAGCCACAAATTTCCATTTAATTTACTACTCTTGTTATAATGTCTTTAAAACACATTTCTTTTGTTTAGAAGCCACAAGATTAGGCTACAAATTTTACTCTTTATTGTTATATGTGATTAATTATCTATCGAAGTAATGCTGATAATTTCCTTTGTAAATTAACTTTATAAAATTATTGGTTCTTTGCATAGTCTCGTAGATTAAATAATTTACTTTCTTGTAAAATGGTTGTACTTATATATGTGATTATTATTGGTTCTTTATTCCTGACACGAAACAAGTGTAGGCTACACTAATTTACTACTCTTGTGAAATGGTTTTTACATTTTTTGTGTGATTATTATTGATTTTCAGCATAGTCCTGACTTTATATATGTGATTATTAAGGCCAAGAAGAGGCTACACTAATTTACTACTCTTATGAAATGGTATGTACTTTTTTGATTATTATTGGTTTATATAGTCCTGACACGAAGCCACAAGATTAGGCTTATTAATTTCTCTTGTGAAATGGTTCTTTATATATGTGATTATTATTGGTTCCATAGTCCTGACAATGAAAAGGCTACACTAATTTACTACTCTTGTGAAATGGTATGTACTTTATATATGTGATTATTATTGGTTCTTTGCATAGTCCTGACACGAAGCCACAAGATTAGGCTACACTAATTTACTACTCTTGTGAAATGGTATGTACTTTATATATGTGATTATTATTGGTTCTTTGCATAGTCCTGACACGAAGCCACAAGATTAGGCTACACTAATTTACTACTCTTGTGAAATGGTTTACTAACTATTGTGCAACGGTAGGCGTTCATTTCTTTATATTATATTATGAATTTATTTATTAGCAGTAAATATAAACGAAAATCATTGATAATACTAAAGAAATAGTTTATAAATCATCAATAAATAATAGCCCGTAACCTATCAATAGCGGGAGAACTTATAGTTAATTAATTATTTACACAAGTCTATGTTTTTAAAGGTAGTGCTTTATCATACATCAACCCCATTAAAATTTCTGTTGGCACAAGCATTGATTTTGTAAAATAAATATTAAGATTTAATCAATAATCAACGTTAATATCAAGATTCAAAAAGAAAAGTTACTATGCTATTAATATTTAATCTATATATTATACATGATTTAAGAATAACTGAATAAATCCCAAATTTCATATTAAACATTAATCGGGCAGCACTTATAGATTTAGAAGAATGAAATCATTATAAAGTAAATAGTTGTTTGTAAGAAAAAAGATGAGAACTACAACCTATCCGTAGATAAATGTAATTCACCCAGAAATCACCAATATTAAAAGGTATCTATGAAACGCTGAGTTCGGATAAGTTATGTGAATTATTATTATTATTATTGTTATTATTATTGTTATTATTATATATAAGAGCTGATCTTGTGGCTCGGCTTCAGTCAATTTTCCAGTGCTTTTTCAAAATATAAAATCAACATGACGCAGGACCTGGAGAAAGCCAAGAGCTACACACATCTCGTCACAACAAATGGACTATTGACAAATCCCGAGGAACTAAAGAAGGTTGAAAAATAATTGTGTCGGTCTTTGTAGTGGACAAGTGTTCGCGACAAATTTGTCTTTCCCCATAAAGACACTGTAATCAAAGCCTTGGAATCTCTGGGCATTAAAGCTTAGAGTGTCATCAAAGGGAAAATATTTTGAAAAAAAAAAGAAAAGCTTAAAAAATTAAAAGAATCCCTTATACAGAAAGGTCTCCAGACTGAAAGATTAAGTGGCTCGTCTTCGGCTCTAACGTCTCCATCTCCATTTATACCAAAATTACTGCCTCCCACCTCTTCCAAAATGACTACTCTCAAGAAGGTTCTCAGTCACAAATCCTTAGCGAAGAAAAAGCCTACCCCTGTCCATGCCCCTAACCTATCCCCTGTCCCAACTCCCATTAGCTCCCCACAAAAATCAGAAAAGCAAAAAACACAGGAAGATTAGCTGTTCAATCAAAAAATTTCAGAGGCTTGAAACCTCTATTAAAACTTAAAAATTAGATGTTGAAAATCCTTATAACTTACCCAATGCGAAGAGGATTTTTAACTGTTCCTGGCCGACAGATATGGTCTATGATACAGGAGGCGAATCATGTCTTTGGCATGTTTCCTCCTTTAGCGTGTTTTGACAATGATAATATTAGAAAACTAAATCAATTTTATTCAAAGAGGCTCCCGCTTTTTGTTCAACAATCCCTTTACAGAACTTTAGAACTTAGGTTCCCATTGGACATTGTCGGACTGTCTCCTGGTGGCACCATCAGGAGTGAGATGAGCACAGGATCATTGGGAGCCGTGAGTGTCCTTACCCTGGCCATGTTCAATGCAAGAGAGCAACCCTAATCGGTTTCATTATGGCTCTCTGGTTATGGTTAAGTATGAATGCCCGAGGCCTGAGTTCGGAGTCTCAGGGGTCGAGGATATCTCGTGGCTTTCAGGCGTCTCGGGGTGAATATATGTTCTGTGCAAGAGACCCGTTTTTCTTCTCGCGATTATGAAGGCATTCAGTCTATCTAAGCATGTTTTGATGGATGCTCGAGCGGTGTCTTTTGGCTGGTGAGCAAGTCTTTGAAGGCTGCGTGTGGTCTTGTCTTCGCAGATCCGGCGTGCTGAATGATACCATAAAAGATAAGTCTATTCGTTTAATTGGGGTTTATGCGACCAATATCCATTCTGAGCGGCCTGCTTTGTTTCGGTAGATCGAGTCGTTTTGACGACATCTCGTCGGGTAATTTTAGAGGGGGATTGGAATGCCGTCTTGACCCCGACATAGATCGTATAGGGCCAAATTCTGGTCCTAACTATCGGGAAGGTGAAAACATTTCTGGACTTTATCGACATGTTTGATGTTGTCGATAAAGTACCTGAATGAATAAACTCGGCAAGTAGTATGGACTAGGAGTAAAAGTGGCGGCTCGGGTACACAGGTGCGTCCTAGCTACCTCGACCGAATCTTACTCAGGAGAGTCGGGCTATAGCTCTTAGTGTGTCCAAGTTTCCATTATATAGTTTATTCGGATCGTAAGCTCGTTTGCGTCCGTGTAAATTTATTAAGCCTAAGTTTAAGATGGCTGGCTACTTGAAATTGAACTTATCATTATTTGGTGAGCAAGATTTCCGGGACCAGCTGCTGCTAACGATACAGAGGGAACTGACGGGGGCTGCGGTTGGGAATGCCTGGTGGGATCATTTAAAATCAAAAATTAGTTTTCTGCTGATTATATTCGTCGGCTCAATCTAGGTATGTTAGCGGCGCAAACGGTTTGTGAGTAAAAATCCTGTGATAGTAGGGGCGTAGCTTTATTTAGGGCAGGGTTGGCCTACTTACTTATCAAGAAGGATCAAGCTAAGGTGGTTAAGGCTAGGTTAAAAAGAATGTCCTATGCGGCGACGAATATAGCCGCTGAATTGCGTGCAGAGAAAGCGCTGAATGCATCTTAGTGATATATCCCGTGCGTCATATTGCCGGATAAGCGGACCGTGACTACAAACGATGGCATATGTGAGGCTTTGCGTGAGTACTTTCAGAAAGTTTTCACCAGGGAGACCAGTCTGAGTCCTGCTCAGTTCGACGCCTATTTATTTAACTTTCCCTACCTTCAGTCAACTGAAGTGGCTAGGTGCGAGGGTCCCAGTACAGAGACGGAAAAGTGGGTTGCGCTGAAAATGTTGGCCTGGAGAAGTCTCCGGTATTACATGGTCTTCCTTACGAAGTGTGCTTGAGGTAGTCGCTCGTTTTTGTTCCTTTGCTGGCGCTGATGAAGCAGCGGTCTATACTTCAACGCTTTATTAAGGGTATGATCATGTTTCTACGCAAGAGCAAGAACGGTGGGGATGGGTTAGGTAACAGAGTTAAAGATTTTTGCTAAGGTTTTAGCGAATCGTTTGTAAGCTATCCTGTCTAGTCTGATTGTGTCCGAACAGAATTGTGCTGTAAAGTGCAGGACTATTCTGGACAAGTTTCATATGTTACACTTGATCATCGAGCAAGTAGACAGTGAATCCGCGCTGATCAATTTAGATTAGTCCAAAGCCTTCGATAGGGTTGACCATCAATTTCTAGAGGATGTCCTTTTGGCGGCCGGCTTTGGGTACTTTCGCACCTGGATCCGTCTTCTGTATGCGTCTCCTGGTACGTTGGTGGAAGTGAATGTGGTACGATCGTATGTCGTTCATATCTATCTATCTGTGAGTGAGTTTTATATAACCATGTCTATTCATATTCTCTGTTCATTATGAACACTGAATCCTATAATCACGGTCACGATTTTAATTTAGCACACGTGCTCATTCATAATATAAAGCACCTTGTGATAAAACAATCTTTATCAAATATCGTCTATGTGTAATATATCTAAATATCATTGTTTCTGTATTTCCAGTTTTTTATATACACTAACAGCCCAGAAAAAATCGAACAAAACCCGGTGTTCTTAAAAGTATGTTAACAGAAGTTTTTTATTTATTGCTCAGGGTGTATATTGCATTGTATATTTCTGCATCTGCCACATCTCGAGGGAAGTTCACAACTCATAATCGTTCATTGTTTATTTTTAATGCAGATTTCTCTTTATACTCATCGACGGATTGAATGAAAATAATTTTGACCAGAATTTTTATTCATCAAATCTTGTCGCATATATTTGTGACTCCCTGTAGGCACCCATACATTCTCTTGCAATCTTCATGCTTCAATTCTTTTTCTTGAAATGCAAAATGAAAAAAATAAACTGTTCATAGCAGCCAAAGCATTTACATTCACACAAGGCCACAACAGTAGGCTACACTAATCTACTACTCTTGCGAAATTGTTTTTACTTTTTATGTGTGATTATTATTGATTTTTAGCATGTTCCTGTCACGAGGCCACAAGAATAGGCTCCACTAAATTACTACTCTTGCAAAATGGTTTTGACTTTTTATGTTTGATTATTATTGATTCTTAGCTTAGTCCTGACGCGAGGCCACAAGTTTAGACTACACTCATTTACTACTCTTCTTAAATGGTATGTACATTTTATGTGTGATTATTATTGATTTTTAGCCTAGTTCTGATAGAAGGCCACAAGTGTAGGCTACACTATTTTACTACACTTGTGAAATGTTTTTTATTTTTTTTGTGTGATTATTATTGATTTTGATATAATGGAATATGCATACGCCTGTGTTACCCCTCACTGGGGTGTGATTGGCTGGTGTCCGTCATAAATATCGACGGACGCGTCGGAGAGTCAGAGAAGTCAAGAGCTTAGTCTATAACGATGCCCATTGAACTACGCCATTGATCTACACTTCTTACAAGCGAATATGACGCGTACCAGTCGATTACTGCTACCGTATTCTACTTGGTTATTGTCGCCAAAACCACTTAGCTATTTCGTTCAAATATATCCCTTTCCGGGACATATCAGTTGGCGACGAGATTCGTAACGACCTCACAAGTTAAAACAAAAGAAAAAAAAATACAGTCGACAACGTGTACTAACGAAGAACGTTAGAAAAACTTGTTCGATGCTTACAAAAAGTAAGTAACTTTTTCATTCATGTTTGTTTTAAAGCTTATTGACGAGGAACGTTAGAAAAACTTGTGAAACGCTTGGAATAATAATTTTATTGTTTATTGGAGCGGCATTGTTTTCTGGTGAATACGTTGGCAAAATGGAACAAATGGTGGAATTAGCTATGGTGCTACAAGACACTTTACAGCAACAATTCCAACAACAACAACAGTTCCAACAACAACAATTCCAACAAAAGCAACAACAACAACAGCAATTCCAACAGCAACTACAAAAACAGGAATTACAACAAGAAGAAAGGTTTGAAAAGTTATTCGAATACGTATTGTCTAAGACAATAAATGAACCGGGGTCTAGATTGTTTTCGGCTGAAGGAATTTCAAATTTACTCTCGGAATTTAAATTCGACCCTGGCAGTGGTTCAACGTTTCCGGTTTATTTTCGTAGGTTTGAAACAATATTTACGAAAAGGTGCGAACAATGGTCCGACGAGGAAAAAATTACTTTATTGTTGCAGAAGTTGGGAACAGAAGAAAATACGAAATACACGAATTTAATCCTTCCGAAGAAACCAGAAGAAATGACATTCGGCGAAACAGTGGAAATTTTGTCGAAAATTTTCGGTAAAAGAGATCGCCTGTTTCATACTCGATACAAATGTCTTAATATCGTTAAACAAGATGATGATGATGATTTTGTTACATACGCGGGTATGGTTAACGCACAGTGTGAGGCGTTTAAGTTGAAAGTGTTGTCAAGCGACATGTTCAAGTGTCTAATTTTTGTGCAAGGTCTAACGACACCAAGCGACAAAGAAATTAGAGCAAGAATCCTATCAATCATGAAACGAGATCCAGAGAGTACGTTACAAAAAGTAACTGAAGAATGTCAACGAATGATAAACGTAAAAAAAGACACTACTCGGATTGAAGAGAAGAACATTTCGCGAATACAAACTGTACGACAAAAGAAGTGGATACAAAAAGAAAGAAAAATAATATGCAGTGCCTGTGGAGGACAGCATTTCAAGAAGGATTGCTTCTTTAAGGATAAAAAATGTTATAATTGTGGGCGTGTAGGCCATAAAAGTTCCCATTGTCGGACAAAACAGAAAATTATGAGACAAAGTAAACAGAAAAATTTATTACAGAGTTGAAAAATGAATTCCCTCGTGTTTTTTCAGAAGGACTAGGTCTGTGCACAAAAACAGAAGTCAACTTTGAGTTGAAAGAAAATGTAAAACCAATTTTTAAACCGAAAAGAAAAGTTCCATTTTCGGCACTAGACTCAATAAATGAGGAGTTAGAAAGGTTGGAAAAAATTGGCGTAATTTCAAAAGTGGATTATTCGGATTGGGCGTCTCCAACCGTTTATATAAAAAAGAAAAACAGAAAAATCAGAGTGTGTGCTGATTTCTCGACAGGCCTGAACGATTGTTTAAAAGATAATGCGTACCCTCTACCGTCACCGGAGGATATATTTACTAAATTGAACGGAGGGAGAGTGTTTTCAACGTTGGACTTGTCGAAGGCTTACCTTCAGGTTAAAATCAGTGAAGAATGCTTAAAGTACCTGACAATAAATACGCATAAAGGGATTTTTAAATTAAATCGTCTCCCTTTTGGATTGAAGGTAGCTCCAAGTCTATTCCAGGAAATAATGGACACAATGTTGGCTGGTATGGATTATGCGATCGCATACTTAGACGACATTTTGATTAAAAGTGAAAACGAGGCTCAACACAAAACGCATATTAAAACGGTATTTCAGAGAATTGAGGAATACGAGTTCAAACTGAATGCTGAGAAATGTGAATTCTTCTTAAAGAAGATAAAATATTTAGGGCAGATAACTGACAATAAAGGAAGAAAACCGGACCCAGAAAAAGCTAAGGCTATAAAAAATATGCCAGCACCTGATAATGTGGCTAAACTCCAGGCGTTTTGGGGATTGGTAAGCTATTATAGTATTTATATCTCAGAAATGTATGAAATGAGAGCCCCTTTAAACAATCTGGTGAAAAAGGTCACAAAGTGGATATGGTCGAAAGAATGTGAAGATGCTTTTAAAAAAAAAATTGTTTATTAGCAGACCTATCGTTGGCGCATTTCGACCCGAAGAAGAAAATGATTGTAGCAGCAGATGCTAGTAATGACGGACTAGGCGCTGTATTGCTACATAAACTCGAGGACGGATCTACGAAGCCAGTAGCACATAAATGGCTAGTATTAACTGATTGTGGTAGACAGTTTTACTAAGTGGCCAGAAAGTGCAGACATCCAATTGCGACAAATACGATAAATGCCGTTAGTGAAATTTTTAGTCGTTTCGGACTCCCTAAAACTTTAGTCAGCGACAACGGAACGCAGTTTACTGGAAGTGAATTTAAGAAATTCTGTACAGAATTGTCAAATCGATCACGTGACAACACCAGTTTATCATCTAAGATCAAATGGACAGGCAGAAAAATTCGTAGACACATTTATACGAGCCTTGAAGAAAAGTCAAGACGTGGATACGAATGAACAGAGTATTCAGAAATTTTTGGCAGTGTACAGAATCACGCCAAACCCGAATACGACGTCAGGATTATCGCCAGCAGAGTTGATGCTTGCAAGAAGAATATGCTCTGTTTTCGACAGACTGTTGTCTAGTCCGGCGAAGAAAACTGCAAAGAAACAAAAATGCTTGACTAAAGTATATAAGCCAGGAGATAAAATTTCTTTAAAAGTTTTAGGGCTGGAAAAGCGTATTGGGAAGAAGGTGTAATAAGCAAAAGAATTGGTCAAGTCATATACAACATAAAAGGAGAAAAATTCCCTTGTAAAAGATATTGGAATCAGTTAAGACCCGGACAGACTACAGAGGTCGCGAAAAATACAGAAGAGATTCCAATGGAAGTCTTATATGACGCCTTTGATATTCCCGTGCCAGTGATTCAACATTCACCGATGGAGGTATCCCCGACCTCAAGCCCAGAGGTACCAACGCCACCACTGCAAGGAGGATTGAGGCGAAAAAAGCTAAAAAAAAAGTTATTCGTTTATGTCCAGACCCTAAGAAGAGGAAGTATTAAAGCTAAAATTCACGGGAGAATTTAGCTGAGGGGGAAGTGATATAATGGAATATGCATACACCTGTGTTCCCCTTCACTGGAGTGTGATTGGCTAGTGTCCGTCATAAATATCGACGGACGCGTGGGACAGTCAGAGAAGTCACGAGCCTTAGTCTGAGAGCTAAGTCTATAACGACGCCCATTGGACTACGCCATTGATCTACACTTTTTACCTGCAACTACGACTCGTACCAGTCGATTACTGCTACCATATTCTACTTGGTTATAGTAGCCAAAACCACTTAGCTACTTCGTTCAAATATATCCCTTTCCGGGACATATCAGATTTTTAGCATAGTTCTGATATAAGGCCACAACAATAGGCTACACTAATTTACTACTCTTATGAAATCGTTTTTATTTTTGTGTGATGACTGTTGATTTTTAGCCTAGTATTGACATAAAGCCACAATAGTAGGCTACACTAATTTACTACACTTGTGAAATTGTTTTTACTTTTTAAGTGTGATTATTATTGATTTTAGCCTAGTTCTGACACAAGGCCACAAGAGTAGGCTACACTAATTTACTACGTTTATGATATGGTTTTTACTTTTATGTGTGATTATCATTGATTTACTGCATAGTCCTGACACAAAGCCGCAAATATATGCTACACTAATTAACTACTCTTTTTTAAATGGCTTTTACTTTTTATGTATGATTGTAATTGATGCTCAGCATAGTCATGTCACAAGGCCACAAGAATAGGCAACACTTATTTACTACGCTTATGAAATAGGTTTTACTTTTTATGTGTGATTATTATTGATTTTTAGCATAGTTCTGACATAAGGCCACAATGTAGGCTACACTAATTTACTACTCTTATGAAATGGTTTTTACTTTTCTTGTGTGATTATTATTGATTCTCAGCACAGCCCTGACACAAGGCCACAAATGTAAGCTACACTAATTTACTACTCTTGTGAAATAGCTTTTACTTTTTATGTTTGATTATTTGCATAGTCCTGACACAATGCCACAAGATTAGGCTACACTAATTTGCTGCTCTTGTGAAATGTTTTGCCAACTATTGTGCAACGGTAGGCGTTCATTTCTTGATAATTCACCCCAAAATATCCGATACGAACCTGCAATGAAAGAAGGCGCGACCTATATCACAACGTCGGCAGTTTGGAGATTTCTCCAAACCCGCTGAACAAATTCGCCTAACGAATCACCATCCACGTGAGTGATGTCTCATCGTTATTGAGGCATTTCAACCCGGGAACCCAAGGCCATATTGAGCGAGCCTCCTGCTTCGTAAGACCGAGCTCGTCATTCAGCTCATCACGATTGGCCCCCTAACTAACACCTGATATAAAGCCCTACGAGACAACGCCTGGACGTTGGAGAGGCCACCTGATGCCAATAAGAGGAATTTCAGAGCAAGACGACATTCGCGATGGAAGGAACATTGGGCTCGGGGTAAACGGTGGGCCTCCCTGTCCCATGTGTGCACACTTCTCAGGATCTCTCAGTTCTTACGGGCGTCTTGCTTCCAGAAGGCGCCCTCCTCATCCGAATCGCGATACATTCAGTCGAGGAACACGATGGGAAGCATATATTGACGAATCTCAATACTATTCATACCCAGACTGCCTTCAGATGTGTGGAGGCAGCGGATCTCCCAAGATACTCTAGCGGCCTTCCCTCTCCACAAGAATAAGAACAAGAGCCTTACTAATCGTATTACTGTAGTATAAACACAGAGCGTCAGGTAAAGGAGAATCGGGTAGATGTGTGAAATACATACTTTCACCCTCCTCTTTAAGGAAAGATTCCTCCGAGACCACAGATTAATTGCGATCTCAGCTTTCACTTTTACCTTCGACCAATTCATTTCCAACTAGATATCAGGACCGAGCCAGATGCTGAGTTTCTTGATCGGCCCGTCCGTCCAGAGGAAACGCCCGGGAAGAGAAACTTCCTTCCACGCACCCAACCGCATGACAACAGACATATCGAGGTTGATCTTGGCCCCTGTCACCATGTCGTACTCACTGATTACTTTGCTGACTTCGTCAATCTCGGCTCTGCTCGGCACAAGAATCGAAACGTCATCAGCATAGGCAGAATAACTGGCCGAGGTGATAGCACCAGGTAGGGAAATTCCGCATAGGACCGGATTTGTCTTTAACTTGCGAAGAAAAAGTTCCAACGCAAGAACATAAAGCAAAGGCGAAAGCGGACAACATTGACGAATAGAGCGAGACAATACGAAAGGTTCCGATCGTACCACATTCACTTCCACCAACGTACCAGGAGACGCATACAGAAGACGGATCAAGGTGCGAAAGTACTCGAAACCGGCCGCCGAAAGGACAGCCTCCAGAAATTGATGGTCAACCCTATCGAAGGCTTTGGACTAATCTAAATTGATCAGCGCGGATTCACTGTCTACTTGCTCGATGATCAAGTGTAACATATGAAAGTTGTCCAGAATAGTCCTGCCCTTCACAGCACAATTCTGTTCGGACACAATCAGACTAGACAGGATAGCTTACAAACGATTCGCTAAAACCTTAGCAAAAATCTTTAACTCTGTTACCTAACCCATCCCCACCGTTCTTGCTCTTGCGTAGAAACATGATCATACTCTTGGGAAAGCGTTGAGGTATAGACCCCTGCTTCATCGAGTTGCCGAAAATCAGCGCCAGGAACAAAACGGGCGACTGCCTCGAGTACACTTCGCAGGGAAGACCATGTAATACCGGAGACTTCTCCAGGCCAATATTTTCAGCGCATCCCACTTTTCCGTCTCTGTATTGGTACACTCGCACCTAGCCGCTTCAGTTGACTGAAGGTAGGGAAAGTTATATAAATAGGCGTCGAACTGAGCAGGACTCAGACTGGTCTCCCTGGTGAAAACTTTCTGAAAGTACTCACGCAAAGCCTCACATATGCCATCGTTTGTAGTCACGGTCCGCTTATCCGGCAATATGACGCACGCGATATATCACTAAGATGTAAGCTTGTCCCAGGTAACGCTAAAAAAGTGGTATACCTTGGAGAAAGAAGGTCCTCAAGTTGATAAAAAAAAAATTTAACGTGTAAATATATATGTTTAAATTAAAGAGGGAAGACCAAGGTATTTTTTAATTATTTTTAAAATGTTTTTTTCATTTGCAGCATTTTTTAAATTTAGGTTGAAAATCTTGTTTTTTTTTTTAGGTCAAAAATTAGGTAATATTAACATTACTTGTTTTTCCCTGTTTTCAGTTGAAAAAAACACATTGATTTGGAAAATCTTGCAAAAATCAAGTACTTGTTGGATTTTAATGAAACTTTCAGAACTTATTCACAAATGAATGAAATTATTTTAGAAATGTTTGTCTTTTTGAAAGTCATGGTATAAATATATTTTTTTTATATCTGTTACACCCCTCGAACTTAATTTTATGAAAACTTCAAAAATTTATTTTCAAAGCCTGAATTTGTTTTTTCAATTAAATGCACAAGACTCTGAAGATTCTAAATCATCGATTTTTTTAATAAAAAAATGAGCAAAATTGTCCAAACTTTTACCTCAATTGTAGAAATACAAAACCCAACAAAACTCAGACAATATTTAATTTAAAAACTTTTTATGACTTTTCTGAATAACATATACTAAGGTAATTCTTATTTGAAAAAAAAAAAAAATTTGATGGAAAATGAATTTTTACAATAATTTTTTCTTTTTTTTCTATTTTAAATACACAATATGACAAAATGTTGTTATATATTTTAAAATTAAGTTTCTTAATAAAGCCTTATGGAAATGATATATTATATTCTCTACTTCTTATAGATCATAAATTTGAAAGCTTATTAAAATCTGACAACCGTGAATATTTTTAAAATAATTTTTTAATATTCCAAAATTGTATTTAAAATCGTCTCCAACGAAAGTATGGATGCACAACTTTGAAATAACGTCACGTGAGGTAGAGTTGTTTCCCTAGATAGAAGCAAGTTCTTTTTACTTCAGAAATTTTTCCTCAAATGTAAGGTTAAAAAGATTTGAAAGTGAATTTTTTTTTTAAATTTACTAACCAGGTTCACTTAAAATTAGAACTAATTACATCACTTCTGCGCTACCGTACGATAAATTCCCTTGACGTAAGTTGTCAATATTTTGACAGCCATCAATTAACACCCTTCAATCACGCACCCGCGCGAGTACCTTGGTTGGAAATATCTCTATTAAAAAATTTTCTGCTAAAAAAGTAAGTAATGTTTCTTTCAAATTACATTAAGTATACTTTAATCATTCTAAATTTCCTAAGATAACAAAAAAAAGGTGTAATTGATTTTTAATTGATTTTTGAACTAATTTTGATTTTTTGTTTACAAATTCAGGCAGAAATGTCGGATAGATCGAATTTACTCATTTTTTTTTATTCAAGAAAAACGAATTTTTAAAAAAAAATTTTTAAATTTATAGGAAGGATTAAAAAATCTGAAAAAATATTCTAAAAATACTTTGGTCTTCCTTCTTTAATTTTAACATAAACATTTACACGTTAAAATTTTTTTTATCGATTTGGGTTTTTTTTTTCTCCAGGGTATACCACTTTTTTAGCGTTACCTGGGACATACCTACAAGATGCATTCAGAGCTTTCTCTGCACGCAATTCAGCGGCTATATTCGTCGCCTCATAGGACATTCTTTTTAACCTGCCTTAACTACCTGAGCTTGATCCTTCTTGATAAGTAAGTAGGCCAACCCTGCCCTAAATAAAGCTACGCCCCGACTATCACAGGATTTTTACTCACAAACCGTTTGCGCCGCTAACATATCTAGATTGAGCCGACGAATATAATCAGCAGAAAACTTTCTAATTTTTTGATTTTAAATGATCCCACCAGGCATTCCCAACCGCAGCCCCCGTCAGTTCCCTCTGTATCGTTAGCAGCAGCTGGTCCCGGAAATCTTGCTCACCAAATAATGATAAGTTCAATTTCAAGTAGCCAGCCATCTTAAACTTAGGCTTAATAAGTTTACACGGACCCAGACGAGCTTACGATCCGAATAAACTATATAATGGAAACTTGGACACACTAAGAGCTATAGCCCGACTCTCCTGAGTAAGATTCGGTCGAGGTAGCTAGGACGCACCCAAAACCTGAGCCGCCACTTTACTCCTAGTCCATACTACTTGCCGAGTTTATTCATTCAGGTACTTTATCGACAACATCAAACATGTCGATAAAGTCCAGAAATATTTTCACGTCCCGTTAGTTAGTACCCGAATTTGGCCCTATGTGACACCCACCGGTAGTTGCGGTCGCAGTCCAGCGCTAATATGTGACGTCCACTGGTCGCGACATCAATATATGACACTGCGGCGTCGGCCCGTGGTCAACTCCCAGTTGTGGCGTGAAGCTGTAAGGTTTCTTCCACCAGCGTTTGGGGTTGACTCCTTGTCACTGCCACCAGCCTGTGCCCCTGTCGATCTGGTCGTTCCCGGTTCGATACCAACTTGTCGTTCTCAGATCACTTCCAACGTCTGGTTACCGAAGTAACTACTTTGATCTCAAGTCTAACCTACTCATGTTGTGATTTTGATCTTAGGTAGACGAAATCAATCAGGCGTCGGGCAGTAGTGCAAGCTGAATCCGGGGTAAATTGATACCGCAGAAGCGTAAGTAAAAGAAAATAATAATACAACTCAAGAGGTTCAAATATGTTGAGAAATAACAATTATCTTTATCTATCTGTTGAATACAGGAGTGTGTTTTTCTCAGCCCGTTTCTATGGATTCGTGACACATTTTGCGTTTCTTAAGCGAGTTATGGTATATTAAGTTGTTCGTCAATAAAAACTTGCTTTTGGTAGGAAGACTATGTCGAGAGGACGTGGAAATCTTTCAGCCAGCTTCTGCGAGGCTGGTCTCTAACTTCTCGAACCAACTCCAAACTCGAACTGTCTGGAACTGACTGCAAACCCGACTCTCCGTTTATATGGACATCGACCAACTCCGGGGTGGGGGTCTGACGTGTTTTGGGTTCCTTGACAATTCTCAATTCCCAACAAGAATTCTCTTTGTTCTTAGGCCAGGAAAATTAATTACTTCCCATTTTTGGAAGTTAATCACTTTCCATTTCGGAGGTTTCTCCCTCGTCCGTAAGGGAAGGTCGGAGGAGAGTTATCCTCCTAGACTCTACCTCTCTCACATTGGTATCTCATATCAATCCCCTCAGTAGGTGTTAACAACTTCTCCGTCTTTCTCATACATTCACCTCCGCCTATCACCCATGCTACCACTTAGCCAATGATCTCTTGGCAGTGTGGGTGTGGCTAGACCGGCCCTCTTAGAATTATTCCAGAATTTTGTTTACAAAATCCTTTTTTTTTCTCCTTTTTCTTCGGCCAAAACATTTACAAATCCCAGATTGCCAATTAATTCCTTATCACATCACAAATCCACTTAGCTCGGACCTCTATCAACTCATTAATCATTCTCAAAAAAACCCCGACACCAGGGTTCTCCGCTAGTCAACTTTTAACTGGGTGATCCTGTTTACCTGATAATTAAATTTTTTGTTTTTCTCATGCCTTAAAATTCTCTTATCACCAGATACTCATTTTCGAGACGCTATGTCTGACGTCAACAGTTTGAATAAGCAATAATAATAATTCCGTTTTCGATTTTCCTTTTCATGTCAAGATTCGTGCATATACCAGATGGCTTTCCTCACTGGAACTAGGAATTAAAGTTAAATGATATCTCTGAAAGATAATTAATATCTAGTCTCCAGGGTGGTCCAAAGCCGAATTTTTGATGGCTGCATGCGTTGGTTGGCTTTGTTTTTCTTTCGGAATTCTGTTTCGTTTGGCGCGTCACTCCCTTATCGTGAAATTAATTAATTTTGACAGAATCACAGTCTCTCTTTTTCTTATGGATTTTCTGTCTTTTGGGAAAAGTATCTTTTTTATGTAAATAAAATAAATTCTTCTTTTTAATGTCACTAATGATATAGCTCTTTCTCGCCTTAAGTATTTCCCGTTTTTAATTTCTATGGCTAATTAGTTAGCCAATTACCATAGCTAAATAGTGTCACACGTATACGATCTATGTCGGGGTCAAGAATGGCATTCCAATCCCCCTCTAAAATTACCCGACGAGATGTCGTCAAAACGACTGCCGAAACAAAGCAGGCCGCTCATAATGGATATTAGTCGCATAAACCCCAATTAAACGAATAGCCTTATCTTTTATGGTATCATTCAGCACGCCGGATCTGCGAAGACAAGACCACACGCAGCCTTCAAAGACTTGCTCACCAGCCAAAAGACACCGCTCGAGCGTCCATCAAAACATGCTTAGACTGAATGCCTTCATAATCGCGAGAAGAAAAATGGGTCTCTTGCACAGAACATATATTCACCCCGAGACGCTGAAAGCCACGAGATATCCTCGACCTCTGAGACTCCGAACTCAGGCCTCAGGCATTCATACTTAACCATAACCAGAGAGCCATAATGAAACCGATTAGGGTTGCTCTCTTGCATTGAACATGGCCAGGGTAAGGACACCCACGGCTCCCAATGATCCTGTGCTCATCTCACTCCTGATGGTGCCACCAGGAGACAGTCCGACAATGTCCAATGGGAACCTAAGTTTTAAATTTCTGTAAAGGAATTGTTGAACAAAAAGCGGGAGCCTCTTTGAATAAAATTGATTTAGTTTTCTAATATTATCATTGTCAAAACACACTAAAGGAGGAAACATGCCAAAGACATGATTCGCCTCCTGTATCATAGACCATATCTGTCGGCCAGGAACAGTTAAAATCCTCTTCGCATTGGGTAAGTTATAAGGATTTTCAACATTTAATTTTTTAAGTTTTAATAGAGGTTTCAAGCCTCTGAAATTTTTTGATTGAACAGCTAATCTTCCTGTGTTTTTTGCTTTTCTGATTTTTGTGGGGAGCTAATGGGAGTTGGGACAGGGGATAGGTTAGGGGCATGGACAGGGGTAGGCTTTTTCTTCGCTAAGGATTTGTGACTGAGAACCTTCTTGAGAGTAGTCATTTTGGAAGAGGTGGGAGGCAGTAATTTTGGTATAAATGGAGATGAAGACGAGCCACTTAATCTTTCTGTGTAAGGGATTCTTTTAATTTTTTAAGCTTTTCTTTTTTTTTACAAAATATGTTCCCTTTGATGACACTCTAAGCTTTAATGCCCAGAGATTCCAAGGCTTTGATTACAGTGTCTTTATGGGGAACGACAAATTTGTCGCGAACACTTGTCCACTACAAAGACCGACACAATTATTTTTCAACCTTCTTTAGTTCCACGGGATTTGTCAATAGCCCATTTGTTGTGACGAAATGTGTGTAGCTCTTGGCTTTCTCCAGGTCCTGCGTTTTCTGGGGTGTTAGTGTATATAAAATGCTGGAAATACAGAAACCATGATGTTTAGATATATTACACATAGACGATATTTGATAAAGATTGTTTTATCACTAAGTGCTTTATATTATGAATGAGCACGTGTGCTAAATTAAAATCTATCTATCTATCTATCTATCACTGTCTGTTCATATCTATCTATCTGAGTATTATATAACCATGTCTATTCATATTCTCTGTTCATTATGAACACTGAATCCTTTAATCACGGTCACGATTTTAAATTAGTACACATTGTCGTTCATAATATAAAGCACCTTGTGATAAAAGAGTCAAATATCGTCTATGTGTAATATATCTGAACATAATGTAATTCCAGCTTTTTATATACACTAACACCCCAGAAAACGTCGAACAAAACCCGGTGTTCTTAAAAGTTCTTAAAAGTATGTTAACAGAAGTTTTTTATTTATTGCTCAGGGTGTATATTGCATTGTATATTTCTGCATCTGCCACATCTCGAGGGAAGTTCACAACTCATAATCGTTCATTGTTTATTTTTAATGCAGATTTCTCTTTATACTCATCGACGGATTGAATGAAATTAATTTTGACCAGAATTTTTATTTATCAAATCTTGTCGCTTATGTTTCTTTTACCCAAATATAGAAATGAAATGTTTACATGGATTTGTGACTCCCTGTAGGCACCCATACATTCTCTTGCAATCTTCATGCTTCAATTCTTTTTCTTGAAATACAAAAAGAAAAAAAGAAACTGTTTATAACAGCCAAAGTATTTATATTGTCGTATTTACACATTTAGTCTTGTATACGGGATTCGTTCAAATGGACATTCATAAAAGGAATGGCTGTATTGTTGCTTAACTGCCTGACTTAATAGTAATCCCTTTTTATCCTTTTCCTACATATATCAACTTTATCGTTTGGCCGGTAAGCATTTCTCAAATATTATTATGTTTGTTTTATACGCCCATTTACTTTGAACTTGATTTACATGATGAACTGTTTGTTCTTTCATTGTTAATTAGTTTTCTTTATTTAAATGAGGCCAATAAATAACTGTATGTACCCAAAAGTTAGTTTTTAATAGTAAAAGTAAACTTTTATACAACGCAAGGCCGACGAGTTCAGACATGTTTTTAAGTCAAATTATTTCATGATCTTTCCCACCAAAGGTCGTCATTGGCCGGAAATACTAATGTAGATCTGATATATTTTTAGAAAAAAAATATGATAAATCTCTTATATATTTAAAGGAATGTGGTAAGGAGATTCTGCCATTTCCATGAACTCGTCTAAATATTATTCTCTAATTCATTCATAGTGTGTTTTTATTATTATTCATAATTGAATAATATTTTGATACTGCAAGGAGAATACAGAAAAGTTTGAATTTCCAAAATCAGTATTCAGGTGTTTAGCTATTCTAATAATTATTTTAGAAGTGGATCAGTTTTTGAAGGAACTTGTAAATTATTTAAATATTTTGTTATGTAGAGAAAGGATGTGATGGTATTGTAAAAGGATCCCTTTAAATCAAATTTGTTTAGCTTCCACGCGCGTGATATGACAAAAACGCAATTTACTGAAACCGGATATATACCGTGCAGTCTTGCGTGTAGGTCAAAGAAAAAGAAAAGGAAGAACAATGACAAGAAACTCATAAAAACTTGTAGATTACTCAATCAGAAAGTCTTGACAAACGCTTCCAGCACGACGAATGTTTTTTTCTTGAATTTCTTTATTGAACATTGTTCTTATTGGTAACAGGCGAGCAGTTTCTGGATTCGACTTCGAATACAAGTAGAAGGTGAGTTCGCGTCCATTAAAAAGAAAAACATTTAAAAAAAAGTTTTCAACATTATGTATTTTATATTTTGATTTCATTTTTGTAGTTCACGTATTATTAATTATTCATTTCTCCTAATTTCTGTTTTTCTTTTCTCGTAAATATCTCGTAATTCAACTTCCCACTGAAAAAGATGCTCGTTCAAATCTCGCTAGAGGTTAATTGTCTATTTCTATCTGCTTTACTGACTGATGATCGATCGTAACAGTCGCGTAGTTGTTACCAAAAGTAACAGGAAATTATTATGAAAGAATTATTAGTCCAAAAACGACTAATAATTGTCTTATTTCAGACGCAAACATCCGCTGTCAACGATCATCAGTAATACAAGAGACTCTTGAGCGACTGATTTATTTCGATCCTGGTGTTAGACTTAACTGAGTGTGTGTGTGTGCGTGTGAGACAGAGTGTGTGTGTGTGAGAGAGAGAGTGTCTGTGTGTGTGAGTGAAAGAGAGAGAGAGAGATTGAGTGTAAATGAGAGAGAAACTGAGTTTGTGTGTGTGAGAGATAGAGATAGAGCGAAAGAGGGAGAATTAGAGAGAGAGAGAGAGAGAGAGAGAGAGAGAAAGAGAGAATGCAATGATTTGTTATTCTTTACATTCGATGTTTCATGAATTTGCGCTAAATTTGGCTGACTAATAAACTGAAATAGTAGTATTCGCTAAAAATGTTCTTTACCTTCAAAACTAAGTAGACTTAAAATTAGGTTCTTTCAGAAATTCGCTGAATTATGCACTCAAAACAGCAAAAACAAAATATCGTCAAAATTTTTGTGTTATTATTAAGAGCTTTCCTCTTTATAATTAAACAAAGGTTTTTCATGTAAAAATTATCATTATCATCCATTTTTGAACTTTGGAAATTTTGGTAAAATATATTGTTTTTTTTTTTGCTTCAAAGCAGGATCTTAAAATTGTACGGAAAATTTGAGCGTTTTTATTTTCAGTTAAAAACATTTTTCATTTGGAAATTCTTGCAAATATCAAATAATTGTCGGATTTTAATAAAACTTTCAGTACTTATTCAGAAATGAATGCTTTAAATGTTTCTTCTTTTGTTTTTTGCTTTGTAAAATATTTTATCTGTTACACCACCCATTTAATTTTCATGAAATCTAGAGAAATTCTTTTTTTATGGCTTAATGTTGATATTTGTTATAAGGACAAGAACTCCGAGAATCTTTTTGATCAGACTGGACGCCCACTAACATATAATCGAACCTGAATAGTAAAATAATAAATGCAATAAAAGTAAAACAATTTTTTATATTTATTAAAGCTTTTAACTGATTTTAAGAATAAAATATATTATGGACACTATTGAATGTTGATGTATGATGAAGTTTTTTATAAGAATTGTTTTCATTTTTTAATTAAATTTTAACAGATAATCTTACTCAAAAAAGTTTCAGAAAAGTATATTTTCTTTTTCTTTTAAGATTTTGTGATGACAGATTTGTCGATATGGATGAATTTACATATTTTACTGATAAGGAAAAAAATTCCAGTCAATTTAAAGTATTTTGCTTATCGACAATATTAAATTTAATCTATTAGCCCATTTTTAGGAAAATATTCTCTTATCGCAACGTTCAGAGGGACAGAGTACACGAAGAAGTCTGCAGTGTTACTTTTGTCAATAAAGAATCCTTTTCCGAGCAGCTTTGAATTAAGAGTGTTGCTATGTCAAAAAATATCTGGATTTATTTTCTAATTAAAAAAAAAAGCCATATAGCAAGAGGGATGTAGTCAGTTATGATCCTCCACAACTTCTTTCTTTAATATGTGTACTGCTAATAGTAGCTTCCTGTTGCTTTCTCAGCTGTTGAAAGAAAAAGAAAAGGAAGAACAATGACAAGAAATTCATAAAAACTAGTAGATTACTCAATCAGAAAGTCTTGACAAACGCTTCCAGCACGACGAGTGTTTTTTTCTTGAATTTCTTTATTGAACATTGTTCTTATTGGTAACAGGCGAGCAGTTTCTGGATTCGACTTCGAATACAAGTAGAAGATGAGTTCGCGTCCATTAAAAAGAAAAACATTTAAAAAAAAGTTTTCAACATTACGTATTTTATATTTTGATTTCATTTTTGTAGTTCACGTATTATTAATTATTCATTTCTCTTAATTTCTGTTTTTCTTTTTCTTTTCTCGTAAATATCTCGTAATTCAACTTCCCACTGAAAAAGATGCTCGTTCAAATCTCGCTAGAGGTTAATTGTCTATTTCTATCTGCTTTACTGACTGATGATCGATCGTAGAATAACAGTCGCGGAGGTGTTACCAAAAGTAACAGGAAATTATTATGAAAGAATTATTAGTCCAAAAACGACTAATAATTGTCTTATTTCAGACGCAAACATCCGCTGTCAACGATCAGGAGTAATACAAGAGATTCTTGAGCGACTGATTTATTTCGATCCTGGTGTTAGACTCAACTCAGTGTGTGTACGTGTGTGTGTGTGAGAGAGAATGAGAGAAAATGAGAGAAAGCCTGAGTGTATGTACGTGCCTGTGTGTGAGAGAGATAAAGAGAGAGAGAATGAGAGAGACAAAGAGAGAGAATGCAACGACTTGTTCTTCACTGCATTCGATGTTTCATGAATTTGCGCTAATTTTGGCTGACTAATAAATTGAAACATTAGTATTCGCTAAAAAAGAAGTTCTTTTTCATCTTTGGAAAGCTACGTAGAATTAAAATTAGGTTCTTCTAAAAATTCGCTGAATATGGTGGCTGCAATCAAAAACAGAATTTTTGTGTTATTATTAAGAGCTTTCCTCTTTATAATAATACAAAGGATTTTTATGTAAAAATTATCATTATCATCCTTTTTCCATCCTTGGAAATTTTGGTAAAATATCTTGTTTTCTTTTGTGTCAAAGTGGGATCTTAAAATTGTACGGGAAATTTGAGCTTTTTTTTCAGTTTAAAACATTTTAATTTGGAAATTCTTGCAAATATCAAATAATTGTCGGATTTTAATAAAACTTTCAGTACTTATTCAGGAATGAATGCTTTAAATGTTTCTTCTTTTGTTTTTTGCCTTGTAAAATATTTTATCTCTTACACCACCCATTTAATTTTCATGAAATCTCGAGAAATTCTTCTTTTATGGCTTAATGTTGATATTTGTTATAAGGACAAGAACTCCAAGAATCTTTTTGCTCAAACTGGACGCCCAGTAGCATATAATCGAACCTGAATAGTAAAATAAAAAAATGCAATAAAAGTAAAACAATTTTTTTATATTTATTAAAGCTTATAATTGATTTTAGGTATAAAATATGTTATGGACACTATTGTCTTAAGAAAAAAAACATTTATGATGTATGATGAAGTTTTCTAAGAATTGTTTTCATTTTTTTAAAAGCTTAATTAGAATAATTTATAAACTTTTAAATCTTTTAAAATTTTCTATTAATTTGTAGTGAGCAAGTGATATTATATTAAAACTATATTTACCATTATTAATGAAAACTCACAATACAATTCAACCTTCCCCAGTATTTAAAACAATAATTTTATTAATTTGTTAGTGCGTAAAATGTGCCGAGTTTTGTAAATACGGACATCTACGCACGACATTATCAAACAATAGTAGAGGTATCTATATACAACGATAATATAGTTTATCCATTTTCAAGAGAAGTCGCTCCTAGTTACTTTTGAAGTCTTTGAATAATCAAATGTCTGTTTAACTGAAATGAAACAATGCACTTATTAATAAGAAGAGTTTAAATCAATGCATGCAAGATTTCACAGCTCTAGCATTACCCATTCATAGCCAGTCTATGAAGTTTTCTGTCCACCCTCGTAGAAAAAGGGTTGCATTGAGAAGCGAACATTGGGGGACGCCTGCGGGATGTAATCAACGCAGACGTCGTCAGATGGCTGGCCGTTAGCAACTACCTTCAGGGACCTACCCTTTATGAAGGACTTGATAAATGAGAGAACTTGTGAAGCAACCCTCTATGCCGCATCTTGTCGAAAGCATTCAAAATATCTAATACGCCGTATTTGTTGTCTAGTGCCTCACTTATATTGCGAGTAATAACAGGATATCAGCAGTGAACGGAAATCAATGAAATACGTACTGTTTGACGCTCAAGGAATTGTCCATATTGAGGTGATCAACAACCTCAAAACGTTTGCTAATGTCACTAAGGAGGCTGATGGACCGATAATTAGATGAGCACTCGCCTACATTGCAATAAATAGGGCATACATTAAATTCCTTCGACACACTTGGGAAGGATTTCTTTAAGCATCGGTTAAACAATTTTGCTGAGATCGAAGATATCTGAGGATTAATCTTCTTAAGAAAATATTCTACTTTTCAAAGAGATTTAAACAAGAATAAGGAAAGAAGAAAAATTATTATTATTATTATTATCATTATAACAACTCTTCAGTTTGAGAACACACATAAAATGAAACAAAACATTTGTGGATGATGTCAAAGCAAAATTTGTAAGGGGAATAATTAGGTACAACACAGAAGGAATTATTTATTTTTATTTTTATTTTTTTTATTATTCATAAAAAAAAACTAGAAATGCCCGTGAAAATTTCAGTTTTCCTAATTTAATTTTTTTAGGAGTATTATTTTTTTAATTAATGATTGAATAATCTGTTTTTTATGTGTTGCACAGCCGTAAGTAACGCGTGGAAACACCTCAGCCGCATGGTTATTTGATTTTAAGGACCTTAACATCAAAATATCACAATAATAATCAAAACCCATAATCATAAGTTCGTTTGTTCGTTCGTTTCCTTCTTTCTTCATTCCTTCCTTCCTTCATGTAGGTACCTCCACCAATTCTCTGAAAAAACAGCATAAGATGATGGAAAAAGGCCCCAAACTTAATATAAATAAAATTTTATCGTCCAAAAATTTATGTTCTTATTTATGTTAGAGGAAAGATTAAGGGATATTTTTATTATTTTTAAAATTTTTTACTCCACGTTCGAAATCTGGGTTAAAATCTTGTTTTTTATGAGTCAATACTGTTACAGAGCTGCATATTGGTGCCTTCTAAAAATACGGAAAACTTTTATTATTAATGTTGTGGATTCCGGGTTGAAATCCGGTACCAATAAATAACAAACGCCAGGAATGAATATATGAAAATAATGTATTAACGTAATAATACAAACTGATAAAGCAGGTTAGTAGTTCCAGGAATACGGGTTAGTAGCAAAATATATATACAGTCTTTGGTATTGAAGTATCGCTGTATGACTTCTTACTGAGTCTACGGGCTCGCTCACTGTGACTCTTACAACGCTGTTACCTCACCCTCACTCTTACGGTTACACTGTCACTCTGGACTCGACTCGACTCTTCGGTCTCCCCCCCCCCGGTCTTCACGTAGCCGTAGTATATGTATACACTGGGTGAGTCCATTTGTATAAAAAAAGGTGGACCCCTCAACACCCCCTCCTTAGATACCTTTGGAGGGGAGAGTTAGTATTTTTTTCTCTTATGGTCGATAATCAGAGGTACGTATAAGAACAAAAGGCAGACTAATCAATAGAATTTTTATTTCTATTTGCACGTTCACAAATCTTGCATGCTCCATTTTCAGGTTACATATTTTGATTAAAGATTTTTCATGACAAAGTTTAACCTGCGTATTTGTACTATGTATGGGGGATGGTTATAAACAGGTGCATATGCAGTGCAGGCAAATAAGCATTTGTACTTTTACAATATATTTAATATATATATATATATATTTATTTAATCGAGATCATCCGAAGTAAGTCAGTAAAGCCACTAAGACACAAGGGGTTACTGGGTGTGGAAGTATTAGAAAACAGAAACATTACTAAGCAGCGAGAACAAAAGGAGAGTAATCAGAAGGACAAGTAGATAGTATTTGTCATTGCATCTACATTTTTGTAGATTAAAGTTGACTGGAAAGCATTGAAGGGAATACCACAAGCGAAAAGTGAGTTCCACAAGCGAGAAGTGTGAGAAGAAGACCGTTAGATTACATCTCGGTGGCGGTCATCAATAAAACTTTAGACTGAATTGTAAATATAAAGTTTTCAACCGACAAATAAAAAGTACTTAGTGACTATTTGGATCACATTACAATTAAAACGAAAACTTATCTTTTGAAAAAACTTATAAGGCAAAGATTGCTAATATATGTAAAATATATGTCTTTCTTGTATTTTCAGGTGATTTGGATTGCCACATTTGTTGCCGTTATCTTTACTTCAGTTGGCTGGTAGTTTTAGTTTTGGCAACCATGCGACACAGACAGGATTTAACCATGGAATAATTGTTGGGACTAGAAACATAGGGCACTCTGTCTTGGAGTAGGAAACTATTCCAGATCTTCTGAATCAACATAAGAAAATTGCATAACAGAATGACAAGTATGGTAGCTATTCATAAGAATAGGAACTTTGCATAAAATCACATTCCAAATGGTTGTATTGAATAAAATATTTCTGAATAGATTATAAAAAGATACCTTCAAAGATTCGCTTATTATGAGTTTACCTGATGAAAAAATGTTCCAAACTTTGTTTGATTACTGAATTATATTTTTTTAATTCTTTTTAGGACCTTCAAAATTTTGCTTATTTTTTTTGCTTGCATCAGGTGGCTATAAAATAACATAAATTTTGATTACACTAACATACCTTAGTTTGTGCATTAGCGAATTAAAGGGAAAATGTTGTTTTCTTGCATGACAACGCAAGGCTGCATGCAGCAGGTACAACGAAAAAAAAAACAAAAAAAACTGGAACTTGGTTGGTTTCTTTTACCCAAACCGCCATTTTGCTTCGCCCGATTATTACACTTTTCTCTCATGAAAACCAATTTCAAGAGTCCATCGAAAATTTTTCCTATCGTGGAATATATCAAAAGATATCAAAGAGCTACATGATAAGTGGCGACAATCACTGCAAATAACGGTGAATATATAATTAAATAAAATGTAATTTGCTTTATTCGTTTATAAACAAAAATCGCTAAAAAGGAAAAGACAAAACAAAAATGCAAATCAGGAACTTTTTCCGACTGACAGACATTCTCCTGCAACTGCTGTAAGACGGACTGCCTCTCCCGCCATCTGATTCTGGTATCAGACATGGCATACTTCCTGAAATCGCGAACCAAATCCATGATTATGATAATTTTCTTAATCCTTATCTTTGTTGAATATTTAAGTCTATTCATGAGAATTTATTTTTGCGCATGCGTGAATCAATGGCAGTGTCGTCTGGTAGATGTCATATTTTGACAGCTTTTGATAACATGTTCTTAATTTGTGATAGGTGACACTTCCAGCCGGAATAAAAGTTGTGCCATTCTCATCTCCACTTTATTATGCCAACGTGGACATTTTCCGGAATGAAATTGACAGCAAAACTGAAAAATTCAAGAAAGTGAATAAACACTCAAATGGTCAAATGGTATGTATATATTTTTCCACAAACGTCTAATTAAGCAACAGACTAATTAAGATTCATAAAATATCCAGGTACATACCTAAAACTCCAGGTGAGATAAAAAAAAATGAGAGAGAGAGAAATTAAGGTCATTTCCTTTTACTGGAACCGTTACAGCAATCTTTACGTATAATAACATAAATTTATTTTTCTTTAAGACAAGAAAGAATTTGTGTTGATCTAAAAGCTTCTACTGGACAAAATGACAGCCAGACGTTGAATTTCGGAAGAATGTCCATAAACTATGCAGACAGCATTATAAATAAGAAATGAGTAAAAACAAACAAAAATAGAAACAAATAAATGAAGCTATGAAATTTCGACATACTTCAAATCAACGACAAGAAATTAAAAGAGGAAGGAAGTATAAAAGAAAGAACAAGAAGTCAACATATTTAGTGCCATCACAACCTGAAACTGTATGAACGTTTTATTCAGATTCACTTTTAATAGCACCAGACTGATCCCAAATCAAATAAGGTCATACTGAGATTCTGTATTGGTTCAAATATGCCACAGAAGAATAAACTTCCTGACATTGTGCGAAAAATATGTAACAAGACATTGTTGAATAGAACCATGAAATCTGGTAAAAATAAAATGTGATTGTTTGCATTCATATTTCACTCTTTATTTACATCGACCTGAAAAACATCAAGCTGCGATTGTCTAAGAATAATTGGAAAAGAAGCAAATCAACCAGATTTTTCGTTTCTTAATCGAATATTAATTTTATATAAACATCTTTATTCATTCATCCTGTATGTTTAAAAATTATCTGATTGACAAAATACATAATGAATTTTAATTCTTCTTCAGGTTTCAACAGACTTTTCTATTATAATAAATCCACAGTTTACACGAAGATAGGTTTCATCAGAAAATCATTATCGAATGTTCCGGTATAAGTTTCATTGACAGAATGGGTGCAACTGCACTTCAACAGGTAAATATTAACCTCTTTAAGTCTAGGACCAATCTTTATCTATCCTACATCTTTCTTATTTCCTCTAGTTGAGCTGATACAACAAACACATTCAGTATCCCTCTACCTTGAGTTACTCTTGGACATTGTATTAGATGAACAATAGTATAAATCAATCCGATTTTCTCAAATAATTATAAAATTATTATTTATTCTTATATTCGATATTGAAAGAAAGAAATTGAAATGAATTAAAAAGTGTGTACTTTTTTAAAATATCGAAATAGTGAGGCATTACGTAAGCATTTTGTAGAAATGTTATCAGAGAATCACTTCCGCTTCATTTTCATGTTGCATTTGAATTAAATGACTCACGAGCATTCCCTAATGTCTGCAGATCCTCACAGATTTACATCGGTATTGTTTTAATTCATTTAGCACCGGTTTGGTGGAATTCAATTATGAAACGTATCTTATGGCGTGAATGAGCTTGTACGTAAAATAAAAATCAATGCTACTTTTTATTATATACATGACCCAGAGCCCAGGTAATATATTAGAAATATTTAAATTAAGTACTTGTATCATTTGTAAAGAAACAATAAAACTGAAATATTGATGTAATCCTGCAATAATGAAGAAGGTCGATCATATAATTCATAAACGGATGTAATAAAACTCCATTTGTTTTGGTATATCATCTATTTTATATTTGTTTTGTATTTCAGTTATATGTTGAATACAAAAACAAAGGAATCTCTTGTCTTTTCTCGGGTGTTAATGGTAAGTATATAATTTACACCATATCTTTTCGTTCGTTTTAGTGAAGACAACAAATTTGGACGGCATGACGCTCACCCAATGTCTCTTCATATAAGAATCTTTTTTAAAAGATTAACAGGCAATATATCTCTGTCTATATCTCTGAGATGAGGTATTATGATTTATTGCATTATTTACATTATTTGGAGTGTTATCCTCATCTTCATTGCCATATTCACAACGCTTCGGCCGATGTTCATTCCAGCCTTCATCGGGTGATTGGAATTGGAATAAACGGTACGGCTCTAAATTCCAATTACCTGAAGAAAACCGAAGCGTACAACGGCCGAAACGTTGTGAATATGGAAATGAAAATGAGGATAGCAGTTCGAATAAATAAAATTAAATAATGCAGGCAATATATGTGTTTATTCGTTTCCTAGATCATAAATAGAACAAAATATTCTCAATATTTAGTCAGATTAGTACGAAGGGCAAAAAATGATAGGACATTTTTATCGTTTCAGTTTGAGAGAATGAGATAGCCTGTTAGTTTGGTAAAAGCTCGAACCCCAATCAATGGCGCCGGTGGAAATAGCATGTACAGAATGAAAACTTTGTACAAAGATGAGTTTGGAGTGACGAGTTGTCCGTCTTTGAATTTGGAATCTGCCATTGGATGTTTAGTGCTTTGGAATTGGTGTTTGTTTAGAATGATTTCTGAATGAATGAATAAAAACTTTGGATCATTAAGAGACTCATTAGCGACAACAACAAAATACATCATTGGAATGCGAGAGAAGAAGGAGGAGAAGAAGGAGGAGAAGAAGGAGGAAGAGGAAGAGGAGGAGGAGGAGGAGGAGGAGGAGGAGGAGGAGGAGGAGAAATGCATGACAAATAAAATGCTTGACCGAAAAGAGAAAAATATTCTCAGTATTTAGTCAGATTAGTACGAAGGGCAAAAAATGATAGGACATTTTTATCGTTTCAGTTTGAGAGAATGAGATTGCCTGTTAGTTTGGTAAAAGCTCAAACCCTAATCAATGGCGCCGATGGAAATGAGGATGAGGCTGAGGAGGAGGAGAAATGCATGACAAATAAAATGCTTGACCGAAAAGAGAAAGTTTTACTGAAAGCAACAAAATAAAGGAAGTTCTGGAGTCATGATCACCGACGTTCTTAATGGGCATAGCATAGATCGCTAGATAAATAGATAGATAGAAAGACAGATAGAGAGAAGGGGGAACGAGAGAGGGAGGAGAGAGGTGGAAAGAGAAAAGAAAGAATGGGAGAGAGAGAGAGAGAGAGAGAGATCATGAATGAAATTATGATTGCTTTTACAGTGACAAGTAATTAAGAAATAGTTCCTATTTCATTCATAAATATTTCTCCCCCCGATTTCATCTTCGTGCAGAGGCGCCCACCTTCAATTTAGAAAGCTTTGAAAATATGCAGTCTTTGTGAAACTTGACTGTTTTTATAGTAAGCAAATGAATAACCTCAATAAGGTCTTAAAATTTCACGTCATTTAAAATGTACCAATAATAAACACGAATAATATTAGAAATGATAAGTATAACTATTCTATTATTTGATTCTACAATGGTATCAGTCACATAAATGACAAGGAATAATAATATATAAAATGGAAGAAAAATTATTCATTTTAAAGTAATAAAACTGTATCGAATATAAAAGAAACTCTATTAATTCTTTAGAAATTACTTTGTTTATGTTTCGGGTAGAAAACTGAGCAGATGTGACATTTCGAGAATACCTGAACGAGTGAGTGGGCTTTAAAGGCAAAATAGAACCTTGCTTTTTCTTTTTGAAGCTCTTCGTAGCCGAGCAGTTAAAACACATCGGATCACACGGTGGTTTCTCCTGCAAAAGAGGACGCAGTTTTGAATCATAACGCAGGGCACATATTTTTCTGAGTGTGCAGGCCAGTAGACGAAAGACATACTGTTTAAAATAAAAATAAACGTAGCATCTATTTAAATATGAGCATCCAATAAAGGTATTATGTAATATTTTTGCGTTCGTAATTATTTTTCGAAGAAATGATGCCAAACATCCAAAATGATAATAAGTTGCAGAAAATAATTCATTTTATATAAAAAATCTGTGGTTTTGTATAAATAGGTTTAATAAAAAAAATGAATATAAATTTATGTTAAAATCTCATTAATCACGATCTTTACTTAATATTTAATGTTAATTTTTCTTCTGCAGACAGAGTGATATCTGTTCTAAAAGCATGTGGAGCCTTCAATACACTTCAGTATGTCATGTATCGCACGACTTATGATGCAATGTTGGCAGCAGGTTTTGAAGAAAACGTAAGTAATAAAAGAAAGATACTTCAGAATTGAGCATTAAATTGTCCGCTTAGAAACTTCAAGCCGAAGTGGATGGGATTCACATTAGCATGAAATACAAGCTGATTCTTTTGCTGAAGAAACTAGAGCATTGTGGCCCGAGATCCGATTCACCCCGTCAGCATTTTTTCATTACACTCTGAGAAGTAGGATCAAGGGCACACACTATGAGAGAGACGAGGAGACAATTTCTGAATGATTGCCCATGAAATTTTTCATTTAATCACATCAGGGAATATATAAAACCATCAACATTAAATACTAACCCAGTATCAAATGTGGTTCCATAGGACCATTATACACATTTTGATTTCTCTCTCTCTTCTCTCTCTCTCTCTCTCTATATATATATATATATATATATATATATATATATATATATATATATGTTAAACCCCTGATGAGTGGACGGAGCGATTGCTGGAAGATGTACAGGTAAAAGGCCATGAATAAGTAATCCACAAAAGAGAGCTCAATATATTTATTATAGAGCATATAAATGAATTACACAAAAATGAAAATTTTGTTAGCCATTTCTCTCAGGATAATCTCCTCAGGGCTTGTCAATGCTAAAACCTTTATTAAAAAAATGAATTTTAATGTTGTTTTTAAAAACAATTTGAAAAATAAAAATTTAAAATTAAAAAAAAAAATTAGAATTTGTATTTGTCAAATTTAAAAAAAGAAAAAACGTTAAAATTCATCTTAAGAAAAGCTTTAGCATTGACAAGTCCTATGGAGATTATCCTGCGAGGCGAAATGGCCATTGTAATGGTGTACAACTGAGTTTCATATATATATATATATATATATATATATATATATATATATATATATATAGTTAGTGATATTTTTTGGTAATCCGAATGGCTATTTCCAAGTAGGATATAATCCAAAGAGCTCAATGTAAAAACGGTAAACATTAATTATTATTAAGAAACAGACAGCTATAAGTGTACATGATTATAATTTATTTACTCAGGACCGAGATTCGATCCTAATTTCTCAGATCGACCATTTCCGTACAAATGGCTAACAAATTTTCCACACACACACACACACACACACACACACATACATATATATATATTGACGAAGCAGTGTCATGGTTTCAGTAACGTTTATCTGGGAAGCATTGAGACTTAACATCCATTTGGAAAACATATTGTTGCCTACCTCCAAACTAATTATCATTGAAGACTAGTTTCACTCGTCCATGGTATCCGGCTTCTACGATGTTAGCGGAAGGATATTTAGCCGGGGATTGCCTAAGTTGTACGGGAATCGTTTTTCACTGTGTTGCCTTGGCCACCAATCTCATTTAGGCGCTCATGGGATGTATTAAATCAACGAGTTCTCTCTGCAAAACCTCCAAGACGTAAATTGCAGAATTTAGAGGAACTGATATTTACATCATGACACAAGATTCCATAGGAAATCTTTAGAGATCTTGCAGTTTCTACATTAATATCTGTGTGTGAATGTGTATTTTCTGTTTTGTATTATATATTTTATTATATTGCTACGAGCGCGTGACCTAGTAGTTAGAACTTTTTGGACATGAGACCCTCGTTGGAATCTCGCCAAGGTCAATTTCTCAGGAAGGCGACTTCTTGATAATATCGGCCTGGGGTGGGTGTGGAGGCAATCCCAGCATGTAGCACCTATGGAAATTGTCTGCAAACTACACCAAGGGTTTATCCAAGCCTTGTGAGTGAAATTGGGTTGATGGAGCCGATTGGAAGCCGCGGATAGTTGTCACAAGTCATCGTGACCAAGGGTTTGAGTTTTCTGGGTTTGTTAAAAAAATAATCACGTCAGATTATGCGCTCTCTCCCAGAATCTGTAACTAAGGTCTGCTCAGCTTGCAGTATAAACCACAGGTGAATTCTGTGGGTTGAGCAGGCGTCTGTAATATGGATTTGGTATACTAGGCAGACGGGTGGGCTCGATAACGTAGGTGGTCATTGATTGTATTTATATAATTGATCATGAAGGTTTTCCAAGAGAGTTGTACACACTCACACTATACATTGGTATTTTCTCCAGTGCACTTAATTTTCTCTCTTGTGTAATGAGGCTTTTATAACATAACTATTCCATCATTGCACTTTTTATTATTATATATCATCAATCTGAAAACCCTTTTAGCATATGCTAGAGTACTTTTTATTAACCTTTTCAATTTACTATACCTACAAAGAAAACGCTACAAATAGTGGACCCACAAATATATTGTCACATTAAACAGACGTATATCAGCAAAACTGGCGTGCACAAATCTTAATGTAATCATTTACATTTTTACAAAATCCGTTGATTGTTGGTAGCATCAGTTTTTGCATTTTCTCTTTGCAGGAAATCAACACACGTTTTTAAGATATGGAAAATCAAAGAACTGCAAAATTTTCAGCATTTCTCAACCAGAATATTTTAACAAGAGAAGAGTAATTTTGTTATTTCATCAAGAAGATATTAAAAGATTTCTTGGTTTAATTTAAACGTCTGATAGATGTATTGTAAAATAAATTTATAATATATATATATATATATATATATATATATATATATATTATTTTCATATTTGTTCATATAAACTTGTATATTACCTGATTTCTTTTTGCCTATGCGTATATATATGTTTATTGATAACTTCATTGGTAAGTATTTATACAGACAAGCATATTACATGAACAAACCAAATCTGAGAAAGAATTAGTAAAAGAGATGGTGTGCTAAACATTTGCAGCTTTGATGGAGATTAATTAATCTTACACAAATTCGTTTGCACATACATATACACACACACATACACACACACACACACACATACACACACACTCATATATATATATATATATATATATATATATATATATATATATATATATATATATAGAGAGAGAGAGAGAGAGAGAGAGAGTGTATCATAAATAATCTTACAATCTTACAAAGACGGGTTCCTCAAACCAAAACAAGGACAAAAGTCCATATATCCGAGATCCGACAGCCTGTAAAACAGCTTGATTATATGTTCTTCGTGTTCGAGCGGATGTCAGTCTTCCTCGATCCATAATTTGTGGTGCCATAGATCCTGTCTCAGCAACACGAATAAAAACAGCAGCAAAAATTGAATGCCTCGGCTGACTTCGATCTGATAGAGATGTGCAGCCTCGCGTCCATTACCATTCGTGCGGCCATATGTAAACATCATATCTGCCTACTCACGGTATGAATATCCTACATATGTTTATGTGTAATTTTATTTTTGTTTTTATGCGAGGAACCAGCTGCAAAAATTTGTAAAAGTATTTTTGATACACCCCTTATATATATATATATATATATATATATATATATATATGGGAGAGAGAGAGAGAAAGAGAGAGAGAGAAGACGCATGCACACACAGAGAGCGTTTGTGCTAAATGATGGAGACTTAAAATCGCAAGTAAAATATTTTAATTTATATATATATATATATATATATATATATATATATATATATATATATATATATATATATATATATATATATATATAATCATAGATTAAATAGCATTAAAGTCAGTTTATTACCAAAAGAATGAGCATGTTGAGACAACTGAAGGTGATATAAAAGCATTACTTTGAAAATGAGACCTGGTATTATAAAGACATTTATCAAATAAACATGTTATTATGTTCTTTCATTTTGGTTTATTGTTTCTTTTTCCTATAAAACCTGATGCTGAAATTTGATTTTGGAAAACTTTATGTGTTGCGGAATTCATTTCACTTTCTTCTCATAAAAAAGTCGAAGGTTGACTAAAATATTATTTTTGGCAATAAGCAATGTCTTCTTTTTCAATTTCCTGTCATTCAAAATAAGATTCCATATGTAAGTATTTCTTAAAAATTTTAAATGTTATAATATCAACTGAAAAAAAATGGATAGATATCATGACATGAAATATAATCAAGTGTTGATAATGTACCAGTTTGAGAGCTACTAAACACTATGTTGATAATGTACTATTTGAGAGCTACTAAACACTGTGTCTCTGACTGGATGCGAATATGTTAGTTTTTAATTATTACAAACCATTAATTACTGATAATATTTTCAGCAAGGGACTTTAAAAAAAAATTCTCCTTAAGCAAGGCGATAATGTCACTAAGATGCAAAGGGTGAAAGAAATGAGAAGGTTTTAGTAAGGAGATAGGACAATAAAAGTATAAGGTTCAAGGATAAGATGACGATTGAGATTGCATTTTTTTTTAAGATCGTAGGTAGCAGGGAAACATGAAACCGGAAGAAAGTTCAACAAAAAGAAACTATTAGAATATAACTTATGGTTACATCTAACTATTTCAATAGTAAAACGATGAGACCTAGATGCCAATCTAGTAATACGTTTAAATTCATGTCGAGGTAACAAGGAGGAAAGCCCATTAGAACATTTGCAATGAAAATATTTATAGAAAAGACACGGGGAAGCCACACCCAGGCGGTAGGAAATGACTGAAATCGAGATGTCAGGTCAGGACCGATAACATTACGGAGACTTATTTGGATTTTGAGCATGAGCACCAGACTAAATATGGCAGCAATATTCAGTGCACGGACAAATGGCTGATTTATAAACATACAAGATGAATATTGGCAAGATAAATTGTCTGGTACAACACAGTAAACCAACTTTCCTACAAGTAGACCTAGCAGTTGATTTAATATAATCATTCCCTTTCATGTCAGTGGCAAAAGTGAGAATAAAAAGGCGCAATGAGTTGCTCTCCTGGAGGTTAGCCTCAGCCATGCTGATGGAAGTCAAAAATAGTCCTCCATGCTGATGGACGTCAAAAATAGTCCTCCATGATGATGGAAAGCAAAAATAGTCCTCCATGATGACTAAAATATATCAGTTTTATTTTGGAGCCATTTCTTACCCCAACTGATTGGAGGTAATTTTTGACATCATATACCAGTTTTATTTTATCAGACTGTTATGGGAACTCATCTACAACGATAATGGACTCTTCCTGACACTATAAATACTGCGTCTCTCAAGAGGTATAATGAATGAATGGTGTAACGAGTCGAGACAATATTAGTTCACTCTAAACCAGACGGACAGTCATTACTAACACCTTCAACTTCTTGTACTATATTTCTGTTGTAATATATCTTTGTTATTCTACTCTTGTGTTCGTGTTGTTCTTCCTTGGTTCTAACCTTGGACTATAACTGTGGTGCGAGGATATCGGACCTGTCGGACTATGAAGATAGGTTATAAATAGTTGTGTCATCAACATCGATACCGATTTGTACACATATGACATCGGGAAGGTTGTTGAAGTTAAAAAAAACAATGTAAATCCAAGGATAAGGATCTGGATAAACCTGCATTATTGTGAACAGATCTAGAAGGGTGGCCGTTCAATATGATATTTAATTACATAATTTGTTAAGGAAGGTTGGATCAACTTAAATATTATGCAAGAAATACCATAGCTTTTCATCTTGGAAAAAATCGCCATGCCAAACCTTGATATCAAAAGCCATAACCTGAGCCTCGCTGTTCTCTTCTAAAACTTAATAGACAAATTAAGTAATAACCATCAGTGATAGCTAATAATTTGCTAATTAAATAGTATACTTAATTATGATTATTTCTTGATCAGAAGAAATCACAGAAGACCTACCTGTATCAATCAATCAATCAGAAATTGATTTCAAACTTTTATAAAAATACTCATCTTAAGCATTAAAATAATTTAGGAATAAAATAAAGAAAAAATAATTTTATTAATATTTGCAAATTTTATTCCACTATTCAATAATTATATTTATATAATTAACTCTGCACACATGTGAGATTACACCACCTTGTCTGCTGGATGCTCCTTTTAACGCTCGCTTTGTGGCGTTGTATAATACTGTATTAGTACAAACGATCTTACTTTTTTCCACCTCAAGATATTGTAGTGAGAAAACTTGTATCGTTTCTAATCCAGGGGGTCTTCTTTATCCCAGTCGAAAAATCTCATTCAACAACAGCACAACATAGCAAATATATATGTATTTTCTTAACGCATAACAATATATCCTACATCGACCAGACAGCACCTCTACTAACTATCAATGACTCGTTTTAACCTAATACAATTACCAGTTTTTCTATACAAATAGTTACATAGCCACTCACAGTAGAATGTTAGTAGTTTGTTAAACCATGGATTTCTCTTTCCTTTCTTACACCTCGTTTTATATATAGTCAAATATAAAACCCATATATGTGTTGAATTCTCTTATTTGTATTAAAACGATTTTTCGGGAAAATTAGGTTTCTCAAGTCCACCGTCATCACTCTTTGCAATATTGGTGAGGGCTTCCTTTCTAATCTGTTGATCAAAGTACTGCGGAACGTGAACGTGTTACCCTTAATCCCTTTTTTCTTCAGTCGCTATCTACGTTAACGTGTCATCCGGCATTCTTTTCCCCCCTCAATTGGCATCAGTGTGTCGTCTCGATGTAGTTGATTCGGATTTCCAAAATTTTACGATATTAGGGTTAACGACGAAATTTAGTGGTGGACCAATATGTCCGTTGTGTACTGCAGAAGTAAAAATAAGTAATTCTCTTGTCTGTGAGCGTAGTATAGTTAATTTTTGTGTCGGGCATACCGCCGGGAATTAAAGCTGGAATATGAACTCATTCAATAAAATGAGGAGCATTCTTGATAACTCAGTTTTATTGAATATAAAAACTGGTGAATATAATGTCTCTATTATCTACAGAAGGGTTAAATTCTACCATACTGTATGGGGATTTGAGAAATCTAGTAGTAATTGTTGAATTAAGGCTAGCCAGTCGACTTTCACTTAATTTTTTTACCATGCGTGTGTCTGCTGCGGCCACGGGAATGCGGGTGTGTACTTGTGAAGCGAAGGCTGTCAAAGGAAACCCGGAGCAAATCTCTGACGACTCTCTTGCTGGGCCAACACTTTTTTGTGTTTGGGCACTGTGGGTTTTCCTTTATATCGATATTCTCCTAACATTTGACATTGGTGTATCTAATTTTCTGCTTCCGATCACCTTATCTTAGGAAAACATTTGACACTGTAAGAATAATAGTGTTTTGGGCGAATAGTATTAATGCAAACGAACCCCGAACTCGCGTTCTCAGAAATATTTTCATAAACCACATGGCTTTCTTTTGTTTAAAGAATTTAGGTCCTCTTATTCTGTAAGAATTATCTTAGGGAATTCAAAAAAAATTCTTTTCAGGAAAATTACTTTTACTCAATTTTACTGAATTTTGAGTTAAACTGTTGAATGTCCTCAAATAATATAGTTTCATTTATCAGTTTTTTTTGTTAACGAGGTTCGAAAAAATGGTCTTTTGATCATTTCTGAACGAGTTTGTAATGGAATACAGTTGGTGACCTGATTTTGAACACAAAGTCATAAAAAAATGACCTAAAACAGAACTTTATTACCACCGCCATGCAAATTTATTTCAAGACATGGAATTTCAATATTTCAAGACAGTTTCAATATTTTACTTTTTGTTATTTAGTATACGCAAACAAGCAAAAATTCTTGGAAAATATATTTGACAATTCCATGCTCTTTTTAATATCGGAAACTAACATAATTTATTGACGAATTTCTACAAGCCTTTAAGTTGTCACCATTAATATCATAAAACAGAAAAACCGGTGGAATAATCAGCATTAGTTTCAATATTCTTGACAATAAAAGGTGTATCGTTAAATATTTTCTGGATCTTTTCACCTGTTTTCACCTGCTGTATGAAAATGTAACATTTTTATATCTTTTGGTGTATGAGTTTCTAGGCTTGGTAAGTGATCGAATATTTGGTATGCCACTTTTACCAACAAATATCGAAATTTGGATCAATTATGTTTAGGATCAAAGTAATATTCTTTAACATAAACTTTCAGTTGAAGAAATAATTTAGTTTCTGAAAAATCAAAATTTGTTTGCATTCTGCTCAATAAGAATAATAATAAATGATCCATCTTCTTAGTTACAGTTGTTAATTATCTAATTATTAGATATCATTAATGTCGTTTATGCAGCATGGAAGGATTCCGAAGGTCCTTCTGTACGGGGAACTGGTCACCGGAAAGAGGGCTCGCTTCAAGGACGTCTGGAAAAGGGACATGAGAGTCACTGAGAGGTGGGAGATGTCGCCAACGATCATTCACGCTGGAGATGCGCTTTACACGTAGGGTTTGTGCGAGGAGGTTTGCTGCCGGAGAGAAGCGCGCTCGACAAGAAGAAAACAACAAAGCGACATCGGGGAGAGCGTCTTCACATACAATTCATTGCAATTGAGACTGTTACTCCGCGTGGGCCTGTACAGCCATAACAGATGCTGTAGCGTCATCAGCAGCTGAGGCAAAGCATTTTGGGTGTAGATTAAAGGTTTCTTGAGCCCAATGCCACATTATAGTTATCACCAAAAAGTCCTTTGCTAAAGACATCCTCTTAATAATAAATTCAAATCAAAGACACTGGATTTCAGTAAAAATTTGGAAGTCAAAAACTTCATTTTATAGCATATATATTTTTAAATTACACACAACGAACAAAACCGGTTCTGAAGTATATCTATAACATAAATATAATGAAATCACTGCTGTGCCCTGCAATATATTACAGAATGCATAATCTATTCCAAAATGGTAAAGCCTACCGAAATGGTCAGAGCTTTCACAACCAGCGCTAAGTAGGGTGTTGTGTGCGTGGAATTGTGACAGAGATGGCCTGTCTTTGTGTGCGTGGAATTCTGACAGAGATGGCCTGTCTTTGTGTGCGTGGAATTGTGACAGAGATGGCCTGTCTTTGTGTGCGTGGAATACTAACAGAGATGGCCTGTCTTTGTGTGCGTGGAATACTGACAGAGATGGCCTGTCTTTGTGCGCGTGGAATTATGACAGAGATGGCCTGTCTTTGTGTGCGTGGAATTGTGACAGATATGGCCTGTCTTTGTGTGCGTGGAATACTGACAGAGATGGCCTGTCCTTGTGTGCGTGGAATTGTGACAGAGAAAATGGCCTGTTTTGTGTGCGTGGAATTCTGACAGAGATGGCCTGTCTTTGTGTGCGTGGAATTGTGACAGAGATGGCCTGCCTTTGTGTGCGTGGAATTGTGACAGAGATGGCCTGTCTTTGTGTGCGTGGAATTGTGACAGAGATGGCCTGTCTTTGTGTGCGTGGAATTTTGACAGAGATGACCTGTCTTTTGTGTGCGTGGAATACTAACAGAGATGGCCTGTCTTTGTGTGCGTGGAATACTGACAGAGATGGCCTGTCTGCGTGGTGACAGAGATGGCCTGTCTTTGGAATTGTGACAGAGATGGCCTGTCTTTGTGTGCGTGGAATTCTGACAGAGATGGCCTGTCTTTGTGTGCGTGGAATTGTGACAGAGATGCCCTGTCTTTGTGTGCGTGGAGATTGTGACGTGGAAGACAGAGATGGCCTGTTTTGTGTGCGTGGAATTCTGACAGAGATGGCCTGTCTTTGTGTGCGTGGAATTCTGACAGAGATGGCCTGTCTTTGTGTGCGTGGAATTGTGACAGAGATGGGCTGTCTTTGTGTGCGTGGGGTGTGACAGAGATGGCCTGTCTTTGACAGAGATGGCCTGTCTTGGTGTGCGTTTGACAGAGATGGCCTGTCTTTGTGTGCGTGGAATACTAACAGAGATGGCCTGTCTTTGTGTGCGTGGAATTGTGACAGAGATGGCCTGTCTTTGTGTGCGTGGAATACTGACAGAGATGGCCTGTCTTTGTGTGCGTGGAATTGTGACAGAGATGGCCTGTCTTTGTGTGCGTGGAATTGTGACAGAGATGGCCTGTCTTTGTGTGCGTGGAATTGTGACAGAGATGCCCTGTCTTTGTGTGCGTGGGATTGTGACAGAGATGCCCTGTCTTTGTGACGTGGAATTGTGACAGAGATGGCCTGTCTTTGTGTGCGTGGAATACTGACAGAGATGGCCTGTCTTTGTGTGCGTGGAATTCTGACAGAGATGGCCTGTCTTTGTGTGCGTGGAATACTGACAGAGATGGCCTGTCTTTGTGTGCGTGGAATTGTGACAGAGATGGCCTGTCTTTTTGTGTGTGGAATTATGACAGAGATGGCCTGTCTTTGTTGCGTGGAATTGTGACAGAGATGGCCTGTCTTTGTGTGCGTGGAATGGGACAGAGAGATGGCCTGTTTTTGTGTGCGTGGAATTGTGACAGAGATGGCCTGTCTTTGTGTGCGTGGAATTCTGACAGAGATGGCCTGTCTTTGTGTGCGTGGAATTGTGACAGAGATGGCCTGTCTTTGTGTGCGTGGAATTGTGACAGAGATGGCCTGTCTTTGTGTGCGTGGAATACTGACAGAGATGGCCTGTCTTTGTGTGCGTGGAATTCTGACAGAGATGGCCTGTCTTTGTGTGCGTGGAATTGTGACAGAGATGGCCTGTCTTTGTGTGCGTGGAATTGTGACAGAGATGGCCTGTCTTTGTGTGCGTGGAATTGTGACAGAGATGGCCTGTCTTTTGTGCGTGAATTGTGAGATGGGAATGTGCGTGGAATACTGACAGAGATGGCCTGTCTTTGTGTGCGTGGAATTGTGACAGAGATGGCCTGTCTTTGTGTGCGTGGAATTGACAGAGGGTGGCCTGACAGAGGTGGCCTGATTTTTGTGTGCGTGGAATTGTGACAGAGATGGCCTGTCTTTGTGTGCGTGGAATTGTGACAGAGATGGCCTGTCTTTGTGTGCGTGGAATACTGACAGAGATGGCCTGTCTTTGTGTGCGTGGAATTGTGACAGAGATGGCCTGTCTTTTTTGTGTGGACAGAGGTGGCCTGTCTTTGTGGAATTGTGACAGAGATGGCCTGTCTTTGTGTGCGTGGGAATTGTGACAGAGATGGCCTGTCTTTGTGTGCGTTTGTGACAGAGATGGCCTGTCTTTGTGTGCGTGGAATACTGACAGAGATGGCCTGTCTTTGTGTGCGTGGAATTGTGACAGAGATGGCCTGTCTTTGTGTGCGTGGAATTCTGACAGAGATGGCCTGTCTTTGTGTGCGTGGAATTGTGACAGAGATGGCCTGTCTTTGTGTGCGTGGAATTGTGACAGAGATGGCCTGTCTTTTGTGTGAATTGTGGAATGTGACAGAGATGGCCTGTCTTTGTGTTTGTGGAATTTTGACAGAGATGGCCTGTCTTTGTGTGCGTGGAATTCTGACAGAGATGGCCTGTCTTTGTGTGTGGAATTGGACAGAGATGGCCTGTCTTGTGTGTGGAATTGTGACAGAGATGGCCTGTCTTTGTGTGCGTGGAATTGTGACAGAGATGGCCTGTCTGTTTGTGTGACAGAGATGGCCCTCTTTGCGTGGAATTGTGACAGAGATGGCCTGTCTTTGTGTGCGTGGAATTGTGACAGAGATGGCCTGTCTTTTGTGACAGAGATGGTGTCTTTGTGTGCGTGAAATTGTGACAGAGATGGCCTGGGAATTGTGACAGAGATGGCCTGTCTTTGTGTGCGTGGAATTGTGACAGAGATGGCCTGTCTTTGTGTGCATGGAATACTGACAGAGATGCCCTGTCTTTGTGTGCGTGGAATTGTGACAGAGATGGCCTGTCTTTGTGTGCGTTGGAATTGTGACAGAGATGGCCTGTCTTTGTGTGCGTGGAATTGTGACAGAGATGGCCTGTCTTTGTGTGCGTGGAATTCTGACAGAGATGGCCTGTCTTTGTGTGCGTGGAATTGTGACAGAGATGGCCTGTCTTTGTGTGCGTGGAATACTGACATAGATGGCTTGTCTTTGTGTAAGTTTTAATATAAGACAGAAAACGCGCAAAGGTGGTAGTAATAGAAGCTTGAAGACTCATCTCCGCCCCCAGATTCCTTGCTATGCCTGGCTTTAGTAGACTAAGAAGCCAAGGCAAATTATTGACCAACGTGTTGAGATTTGTCATCTCAGTCACCCTCTTCCTTCCGCCTCCTGCAAGAAACGATGCTCTACTATTATTGTGTCATGTGCCCTGAAATAAAACGAGGAACAGAAACCTAAGAAAACTGTTCGTCTTTCATTCAGCGCTGGGGCCTGAGAAATTGCTGTTTGACTACAAGAAGACAGTGACAACACGCAAAACAATGAAGATGCGTGCTCACAAATGAATTTTACGAAGCTTGAATCTCTTATTTTTATTCGCGGTATTTCGTCAGTTACTGTCGGTCAGTTCATGTGTACGTATCCATCTCCCACCTTCATCCAAAACGTGGACACTATATTCTCGTATAGGATGTTTGGGAGAGGCTGACCACCTTCCCAAGGAAGTGGATATTTACATAACTGCTTGTCCAACGGTTTTTCTCACAAGCGCGCACATATCAGACGCACCTGTTCCGAGACCTGTTGGTGTTGCAACTGACATCAGGTTAATCATGGGTCTCCTTTCTCGGCTAGGAATTAATCTCAAGTCACTTCGCATCCCTGAAAGACACTGAGTGCAAAGTCTATTACGGCATAATCTTGAGCAAGTCTCATGCTCCAAGGACAAAGAATATAGATAAAATCTCTCTCCTGTGAATGGAAAGAAAATTGAAAATATTTTTGGAGTTAAAATATACATTTCTAAAGACAACAGCGATAATTAATCGAACTTGAGTTTATGATTATCATTTTGGGTGGCATATTTATGAAATAAAAAGTCTAATTATATCTTTAAATGTCTTATATAGAAGATTAAAATGATATCTTACATCTTTGGATGTTTTTCTCTCTTTGAGAGCTGTTTTTATTATTTGATTTTCTTAGTTTCAAGAAAGCCGAATGCATATACAAGATATAACCAGATAAAAATGCCTGACAACTTGAAGAAACAGTCTTCATTAAAGTATGAGTAAGCACGGTAGTTTTACAGTATTTTAAACCCTAATACATATTTTATGATTTTATCATTAAAAATTAAATGTTGCTATCAGAAAGGTCATTAAAAAAATTAAAGTTTGTCATAAAATAAAAATGCAAATTAAAATGTGAAAATGAAACTTACTTCAGAATATATCGGCCATTTCAGTTTAAATGTTCAAACTGAAAACGACGACGTTTCACCTTTATTTTTTAATGATCAATAACTAAAACCAGTTCCAGAACTTAAAAAATAAAAGATGGCTACAATGAAAATCACAATCTTTTCAATTTCACTGGATACAGCATTATCATGCGATTGTTGCAAGAAACGGTCACTGGAAAGGATAATGAACAGTTAGATAACGTAAAGCATGAGATGGATAGGTTAAATGTTAATATTTTAGGTGCATGCAAAACTAAGTGGGAATTTAGTTAGTGACAAACATAGGGGTCATATATGCAGGCGAAGAGAAAACATAGAGGGGAACAGGACTCGTATTAGGCCAAGACGTGAAGAAATGTGTTCTGGGATACTATCAACTGCTAGGATTCTTGCAGTTTATTTGAAAGGGAAGCCTTTTAAAATAGCCGTCGTAGATGTATATGCAATGAAAACACAGGCTACGGAAGAAGGAATTGAAGAGTTGTATCATACATTAGACAACACCTTGGATAAATACAAATGGTAAGAAATCGAACGCGGGTGACCTGAATACCAAACTAAGGAATGATAGGAGAATTCTGTAAAGATTTTCCTTCTGCGCAGTTAAATTCCACAAAGTCGAATACAAAGACGATCACACTTGAAGAAAAGAAGCAACTGAACGACAGTATTAAATTCAACGGTTTAATGTACAAAGGAGTGTATTCCCAAATAGACAAAAGACATGCAAATAAAATTTATGTTTGCGGACTTAACTGTCAGAGGAGTGTCCAAATGAACAAGTGGAATTTGCAGCCTCGTGGCTTCATGTAGGACACTGCACAATGAAATTTGAAACAAATGCAGACAGACAATAATAGAATGGCTCAACGAAAAGTCTGCTGAAATAGAAAAAAATGAGCAGCACAAATAAGGCAGATATAGAACATAAGAATAAAAGAAATATCAGGGCAAAAGATTTTTTCATTAACAGGATGTATAAAATCAAAAGTAGGAACGTTAATGATAGCAAAAAATACTTGAAAGTTGAAACAACCACACCGGAGAACTCTTTCACGACGAAAGAGGAAAACCTGCAATAAAAAAAATATGGAAAGACCAGAAATATTAAAGGTCTAAGTGAAATCAGCACTGACAAAATTGAACAGTCAGCAAGACAAGATGGAATTGTAACAGAGATACTGGAAGCTTTAGATGATTTCGTCATTGACAAAATTATAGACGCTTTAAATGATATATACGATAGTGGTGATATACCGGAAGATCTAAGTAGATTCATTTTCATAACGCTAGCCAAAAATTCCTATTTTTTTTTAAAGCGTTTCACCCTAAGCAAGGCGGGAAGCCACTAGCACGCAAGGTGTTACAGAGAATTGGAGCGAGAGCAAATAGGAGTGATAGAGGAAAGGATGAAGAGAAGGATAGGGGGATAGATCAAGACATATGGAGACGTCGATTGACACTATATTTGAATTGTTTGAGATTATAGCTATCAGGGAAATAGGAAAAAGAGAGCAAACTCCACAGGCGAGAGGTGCGAGACATGAAGCTTTGGAATAGAAGAGACGTCTACATTTAACAGTTTTGACTGAAAGGGTGTGAGCGAGATGCCAGCCTAGTAGGACGTTTAAATTCATGAAGTCTGGTAACCAGCGAAATCAGTTCATCGGAGCAGTTACCATGAAAGTATTTGTAAAAAAGACAGAGGGAGACGGCGGCACGTCTGTGAGAGAACGACTGCAGACGAGATGCCAGATCAGGGCCAATTACATTGCATATCCGTCTTTGGATCTTATCAAGAACCTTGAGACAAACAGAAGGGGCACCGGACCATATATGGCAGCAATACTTCATATGCAGTTCTCCTATATGGTGTTGAATGCAGGACAATCAGATGAGGAAGAGACTTGAGGCAACAGAAATATGGTTCTACAGGAGGATGCTGAAAATACCATGGATATGAATATGTGAGCAACGACGAAGTTTAAGTAAAATGGAAACAAAAAGGACATTTATATTTAAAATCAGAAAAAAGACAGTTGAAGTTTTCACGTAATGAGGAAAGAAGGCTCAGAAAATTTAACATTCACAAGACTTACTGAAAGCAAGAGAAAAATTAACAAATAAACTACCTAATGAGCTTTTGTAAATGGTTAGCAGATCAGGGATTAAGAGAGATAGCAAAAGGACATTTAAATTTGTCATACAAAGGACAGGAAGAGTTACATATATATATATATATATATATATATATATATATATATATATATATATATATATATTCAGTAAGTTCATCTATCTATCTATCTATCTATCTATCTATCTATTTAATAGACATTCATATTTAGGGGCATATAATTTCTAGTTTTACTTTTTATGTGTGATTATTATTGATTCTTAGCATAGTCCTGACACAAGGCCACAAGAATAGGCTACACTAATTTACTACTCTTGGGAAATGGTTTGCCAACTAGTGCGCTAAGGTAGACGGAATTCGGATAAGTTATGAATTATATATATATATATATATATATATATATATATATATATATATATATTGATATATATATATATATATATATATATATATATATATATATATATATAAGCGGATCTTGTGGCTTTTCTATAAATACTTTCATGTTAATTGTTCGGATGAACTCATCACCATGGTACCTAGACTTTTTTGAATTTAAGCTTAGTGGCTTTACTGCCTTGCATGGGGTGAATATATATATATATATATATATATATATATATATATATATATATATATATATATATATACCACACTTATTAAAAGAGAAAATAACTTATTTAGACGGAAAGATCTTGAGAGTGGTATTATCGAATTTTGCCAAAATATAAATATGCGCCCTGGATTGTTTAAATTACATCTTTCCTAAAAGATATACTTCTTACCCAAGCCAATATACATGACCATAAAAATTAAAATAAAAGAATGTTTAAATCAAAATCTATTATTTAAAATAAATATATACATAAATTAATTTTCCAATTTAAAATAGAAAAATACATTTCAAGCAAATATGAAAATCATAGACAATGATAACGTTTACACACTTTTGTTTATTAGACATTAAATTACATTATTTACCATCCTTCATAATTTACCTTGACTTTCACAGTTAGACTGAAGTATATCTGTAAGCCTTCTTAAATTTAAAAGTTTTGAAAGCTTAACGATATTTTTTTTTACAAATATTTATAAATACCTATTGCAAAATACAATCCTTACCTTTGTTTTGATAAAGTCCCTCAGAGGACGCATCATTAAAAAAAAGTTCTACTTTTGTTTTATATATATATTTTATATTATATATATATATATATATATATATATATATATATATATATATATATATATATATATTTTGATGCCCATCTCCACGTTTTTATGCTCACCCGTTTCTTAGGATGCCTAGCAGGCGCCTGCTCAGTTATATTTATTCAACACCCATATAGCAAAACAACTATACAACTATGCTGAATAGATTTTAGTTACAGTTTCTGGTGGGTCAACAGTTTTTTTTTAAAGAATGCCATTAGACACAAACCCTCGATGACTATGATTTAGGACTCAGGTACTAGTAGAACCACTGATAGATTCTCAACCTTTACGTCTACCCAATTTCACTCACAAGTATAGTTTGCAGGATTATAGTACCAAGAATGTTCTTCCTGACAAATTGACCATAGTTAGACTCGAACTTAGGTCTCATGTGAACGTTCTTATCACTCGGCAATGTGCCCATTCTATCTATCTATCTATCTATCTATCTATCTATCTATCTATCTATCTATCTATCTATCTGCTTGTCTGTCTGTCTATCTATCTATATATCTATCACGGTCTGTTCATATCTATCTCTCTGTGATTGTGTTTTATATATCCATGTCTATTCATTTTCTCTGTTCATTATGAACACTGATTAATCAAGAATCCTTTAATCACGATCACGTTTTTAATTTAACACACGTGCTCATTCATAATATAAAACACTTTGTGATCAATGAATGAATTTATCAAATATCGTCTGTATCTAATTTATCTAATCATCTTGGTTTCTGTATTTTATATACACTAACACCTCAAAAAACGTCGAACGAAACCCAAAAGTATGTTAACAGAAGTTTTTTTTATTTATTGCTCAGGGTGTATATTGCATTGTATATTTTTGCATCTGCCACATCTCGAGGGAAGTTCACAACTCATAATCGTTCATTTTTTTATTTTTAATACAGATTTCTCTTTATACTGATCGACGGATTGAATGAAATTAATTTTGACCAGAAATTTTTTTCATCAAATCTTGTCGCATATATTTCTTTTACCCCAAATATAGAAATGAAATGTTTACATGGATTTGTGACTCCCTGTAGGCACCCATACATCCTCTTGCAATATTCATGCTTCAATTCTTTTTCTTGAAATGCAAAAAGAAAAATAACTGTTTATAATAGCCAAGGCATTTATATTGTTGTATTTACCCATTCAGTCTTGTATATAGGATTCGCTCAAATGGACGCCCATGAAAGAAATGACTGTATTTTTGCCTAACTGCTTGACTTAATAGTAATTCATTTTTGTCCTTTTCCGACATAAATCAACTTTATCGTTTGATCGGTAAGCATTTCTCAAATATTATTCTGTTTATTTTATACAAATTGATAGAACGTTCCTTTGATTTGAAATTGCAATGATGAACTGTTTATTCTTTCATTATCAATTAGTTGTTTTTTTTAAAATTCAAATGAGACCCATGAACATCTATATATCAGGATGCGTACCTAAGTTATTTTTTAATATTAAAAGTAAACTTTTTATACAACGCAAGGCCGACGAATTTAGACTTTTTTTTTAAATCAAATTATTTCATGATCTCTCGTCATTGGCTGGAAATACTAATGTAGATCTGAATTATTTTTAGAAAAAAAAATGATAAATCTCTTATATATTTAAAGGAATGTGGTAAGGAGATTCTGCCATTTCCACGAGCTCGTCTAAATCCAATTCTCTAATTCATTCATAGTGTGTTTTTATTATTATTCATAACTGAAAATATTTTGATACTGCACAGAGAATGATGAAAAGTTCGAATTTCAAAAATCGGTATTCAAATATTTAGCTATTCTAATAATCATTTTAGAAGTGGATCAGTTTTTGAAGGACATTGTAAATTATTTAAACATTTTGTTATGTAGAGAAAGTGGATGATGGTATTGTAAAAGGATCCCTTGAAATCAAATTTGTTTGACCTCCGCGTGGATAATATGACAAAAACACAATTTATTGAAACCGGACATATACCGTGCAGTCTTGCGTGTAGGTCAAAGAAAAAGAAAAGGAAGAAGAACAACAAGAAACTCATAAAAACTTGTAGATTACTTAATAAGAAAAAGACTTAACAAACGCTTACTGCAAGGCGAGAGTTTTTTCTTGAATTTCTTTATTGGACATTGTTCTTCTTGGTAACAGGCGATCAGTTTCTGGATTCGACTGCGAATACAAGTAGAATAAACAAAGGTGAGTACGCATCCATTAAAAAGAAAAACATTTAAAAAAAAGTTTTCAACATTACGTATTTTATATTTTGATTTCATTTTTGTAGTTCACGTATTATTAATTATTCATTTCTCTTAATTTCTGTTTTTCTTTTTCTTTTCTCGTAAATATCTCGTAATTCAACTTCCCACTGAAAAAGATGCTCGTTCAAATCTCGCTAGAGGTTAATTGTCTATTTCTATCTGCCTTACTGACTGATGATCGATCGTAGAATAACAGTCGCGTAGTTGTTAACAAAAGTAACAGGAAATTAATATGAAAGAAATATTAGTCCAAAAACGACTAATAATTGTCTTATTTCAGACGCAAACATCAACGATCATCTGTAATACAAGAGACTCTTGAGCGACTGATTTATTTCGATCCTGGTGTAGAGCGAAAGAGTGAGAATTAGAGAGAGAGAGAGAGAATGTAATGATTTGTTATTCGTTACATTCGATGTTTCATAAATTTGCGCTAAATTTGGTTGACTAATAAATTGAAATAGTAGTATTCGCTAAAAAAGTTCTTTTCCATCAAAACTAAGTAGAATTAAAATTAGGTTCTTTCAAAAATTCGCTGAATTATGCACTCAAAACAGCAAAAACAAAATATCGTCAAAATTTTTGTGTTATTATTAAGAGCTTTCCTCTTTATAATAATACAAAGGTTTTTCATGTAAAAATTATCATTATCATCCTTTTTCGAACTTTGGAAATTTTGGTAAAATATATTGTTTTTTTTTTTTTTTTTTTTTGCTTCAAAGCAGGATCTTAAAATTGTACGGGAAATTTGAGCGTTTTTATTTTCAGTTAAAAACATTTTTCATTTGGAAATTCTTGCAAATATCAAATAATTGTCGGATTTTAATAAAACTTTCAGTACCTATTCAGGAATGAATGCTTTAAATGTTTCTTTTCTTTTTTGCCTTGTAAAATATTTTATCTGTTACACCACCCATTTAATTTTCATGAAATCTCGAGAAATTCTTCTTTTATGGCTTAATGTTGATATTTGTTATAAGGACAAGAATTGCGAGAATCTTTTTGATCAAACTGGACGCCCACTAACATATAATCGAACCTGAATAGTAAAATAATAAATGCAATAAAAGTAAAACAATTTTTTATATTTATTAAAGCTTTTAACTGATTTTAAGAATAAAATATATTATGGACACTATTGAATGTTGATGTATGATGAAGTTTTTTATAAGAATTGTTTTCATTTTTTAAAGTTTAATTAGAATAATTTATAAACTTTTAAATCTTTTAAAACTTTGTATTAATTTGTAGTGAGCAAGTGATATTATGAAATTAAAACTGTATTTACCACTTATAAATGGGAACTCACATTACAATTTAACGACCCCCAGTATTTAAAACAATAATTTTATTGTTTTGTTAGTGCGTAAAATGTGTTGATTTTTGTAAATACTGACGTCCACGCACGATATTATCAGACAATAGTAGAGATATCTATACTAAATGTAAAATTCATTGGTAATTTTCTAACATTTCCTCAACAAGCACTTTCGTAATTTACGATATAAAAGCAAGGTACTCAACATTCAATAAAATATTGTTTAGAATATTCCTTAAATGTTTAATATTACTGTCTTGATAAAAAATATATGTAAAATAGGCGTCGATTTTGTATTTGTCAAATAATTTGTTTTTCAGTTAGTCTCCCTTTTACTTATATTTTTCCAAACATCATACTGTTTATAAATCACTCAACACGTCAGAAAAAAGAACCCAGAACGTATTAAAAATTATTTTCTACAACTGAACTAAATGTAAGGAATATTTGTTTGAGTTCATATTAATTAAATTTTAACAGATAATCTTACTCAAAAAAGTTTCAGAAAAGTATATTTTCTTTTTCTTTTTCTTTTAAGATTTTGTGTTGACAGATTTGTCGATATGGATGAATTTACGTATTTTACTGATAAGGAAAAAAATTCCAGTCAATTTAAATTTGGTTTGAAGTATTTTGCTTATCGACAATATTAAATTTAATCTATTAGCCTGTTTTTAGGAAAACATTCTCTCATCGCAATGTTCAGGGGGACACAGTACACGAAGAAGTCCGCAGTGTTTTGTCAATAAAGAAACCTTTTCCGAGCAGCTTTCTAATAAAAAAAAGGCATATTGCAAGAGGGATGTAGTCAGTTATGATCCTCCACAACTTCTTTCTTTAATATGTGTACTGCTAAGAGTAGCTTCCTGTTGCTTTCTCTGCTGTTGAATTCTAAATTGACCTCGTACCATACACGCAAATTCATCATACCTATGCTATTTCATAAATGAGAAAAAAAAAATTGGGGTTTCATTTTTATTTTGATTTCTTCACGTTTGTCAAAGATAGAATTTTAAGAAACCACAACCTGAATTGAGAAAAGCTTAAAATGTATTTTTGAACAGTTCTTCGTAAAAGATACAAAAGAAATAATTTATTATTATTATTATTTAAAAATTCTATTTCGCCTGCATTTGTTTTATAATCTCATTCTGGGTCATAACTGATGACCTTAGGCAAACTAAGGTTGGGATTTTTGTTGTTTCTATTTCATTAAACAAAAGACAGCTATTTAAAAAAAATAAACTTAAATGAACAAAGCTCTTCGATGCATACGAGCTGTGCTTGTTAGAATTCATTTTGGATTTCCTGGAGAGACGGTGAAGCAGTGATTTTGTTCATTTGTTATTGTGTTCCTTTCTTTACCAGACTCAAGCTTCATTTTGTTATCAGACGCCACAAGTGAAAGGATTTTTTTCTATTTCCATCTCTAGGTCTTTGTATTTGCTTAGTTTTTCAAAAACCTTTGCAGAGATGTTTTTGCAATTTTTCTGTCTTTGATCGTAGTGTCTGGGCGATTTTTGTTTGTATTGATCAATCTGTGTTGATAGAAAAAGTTCAATCCCTCAACTACAGATTCAGGATGATGTTCATACAAGTTTGCAGCTATTTTATCCCGTATTGATGACAGATCTTTCAATGAAGTCATTGACCTGACCTGTCATGGCGGTTTTTGTACTTCTTGGATGCGAGTATTAAGTATCCCCAAAGAAAATGATCAATGGTTTCAATGTTTTTGGTTATAGAACCTACATTTTGGGTTCGTACTATTATGCAAGATATTAGCTTGGTAGTTGCGTGTAATCAGGCTCTGGTCCTGTGTAGCAAGCATAAACCTTTCAGTCTCACCCTTAAGTCCTGAACTCCTTATCCACTGGTGGGTTGCATGTTTAGACATGCTTATTTCTCATTTTCAAAAGAAGCTCCCTTACAGCCATATCAATGTTGCCTACTTTCACTTTCACTCTTCAGGTATTTCTCCTTTCATAGTTGTATTATTTACATATTCTTTTTTCAAATTCTGCTGTTTCATGGTTCTCTTCAGTTATATTTTTATCTCCCTCATTCGATTTGCCAATACTCATCAGGTTGTTGGGGCCTACAGCAGAAAATTCATGTTCTCATCTTCAGTCTACAGCTGTTCTTCGTCTATTTAATTTTTTTATTTTATTAATATAACATCTTTGAGGCAGTTTTGGTTTATAATATACTAGCAGGAGAGCCCGGCGTTGCCCGGGGATGTAACAGTAAGAGATAGATCAAGTATCGACCATCATAAAGACTGAAAAATAAAATTGACAAAGATTATTGTTTAAGGTTGACGGACAAGGATGTCTTAATTAGTTTTTTTTTTTTTATGAATGGGTCAAAACCAAACTCAAACAAAAACATTGTTTTCAATCGTTATGAGTCTATCGATTGAATAGAATTTTATTATAAACAATTGTGTTGCAAATGGAATTTTTAAAGCATTCTGAATGTAAAAATAAAGAAAAAAGTGTGCAAGACAATAAGAAACACTACCTGCCAAAAAAAGTGAAGTTTTGTTGAAATCGGTTGAAAAATGTAGGAAATCCGATCCATACGAATAAACGAACACACACACACACACACACACACACACACACACACACACACACACACACACACACAAACAACTTGGGTTTTATAATAAGTATAACTCGATATGAGTTGCCCCCCTTTCATTTTGGCGACTGAATCGTGTTTTATCGTGTTTTCAAATTGATTTCGTGCAAAAACAATTGTGTTTTTCCAATTTTTGGTGCTGTCAGAACCACCGCAAGCTAATTTTACGCAGTCCTGTGAAGTTTTGCTGAAATCGGTTTAAAAATGTAGGAAATCCGGTCCAATATATAAACGTACACACACACACACACACACACACACACACACACACACACACACACACACACACACACACACACACACAATCTGCGTTTTATAATAAGTAAGATCATCTGACATTTGGTAATTTGTTTGGGTGTAAATGTTTTCCCTTGTCCTTATTTCTTTTACTTAACAATTGTTAGGTATCTTTAGTCTGTTTTGTTCCTGGATTTGTTTAGTGTAAAATAGAAACAATACATCACTTCTTTATAATCTTCCCTCGTGCATTTACCTTTTTTTTTTAATTTCTTTTAATCTCTGCCCGATGCTAAACCTGGAGGGCCAGAATTAACGGTGACATCGTTCTAGTGTAATTATATATAAATACTCACTTCTCTTATTACTATTTTTATTGTATTGGTTTTATTTTTTACCTTTGCTGCTGTTGCTATTATCCTGGTTGTTTCTAATGTAATTTTAAATAACCTTTCGTTTAAATTCGGCGAAATAGTCTTTCTAATTTCTCTTTATTCTAATAAAGAGAATTCAATTATAAACTGATCGGCTTATTATTTATTTGACTTTATTATTTCATAATGCAAAACAAAGTTGTATGAAGGAGAGAAAAGAATTGGCAGAAATATCATATTGATGAAAAAAGAATTAATTGATTTCTCTTTTTTGTTGTTTATCAACCTTTTTCAGGTTATTTAAAGCCAGAAAATATTTTTAGATTGTAAGATTTTTTGGGAGACAATAATGACTGAATGATACAAGTCCTACTAATTAACCCATAACAGGGGGAGAGGAGGTGGATTACAAGGGTAATTGCGTGTAAGTGAATATAATGAACCCGATTTGAATTAAAACTCGGCTCTCCGATTTACAATTACGAGCCGTAATCTATTACACTAACCGCACATCGATGATTACAGCACCTGGTATTTCCAAGCGGTCCCCCATCGGGGTACTGACGATGCTTGACGTTGTTTAACTTCGGTGATCGTGCAAGTACCGGTGTTTCAACGTAATATGGCCATAAGCCTATTAATACACAACGGCTGAAGCGAAAATATGAAATTTTAAATTTGTTAGTTTCATTGCACCTCAATGAAGTAAGGGGTTGGGGAGGAAAATGCTGTTTTTTCGCTTTTTTTTATTCCCTTGCTCTTCTTTCTCTCCTTCTTCTCCTGTGCCTTTACCCACTGTTTTTTATATCCTGAAAGTCTCTATTCCATATGGGGGAGAGGACGAAGGGAAAATACAATAACTGTTAATGTCACTATTAATTAGTGAAAATATCTCGGCGTTGGCAACCTGGTGACGAAATGGAAATTTAACAATCTGTTTATGACGCTCATCGAGGTCGTAGGTGGGGAAGGACCTGAAATTAATTTCAATATTAACAACAGAATAAAAATCAAGTACACGGAAGTTAAGATAGAGTTTTTCTTTACAATAATTTTCACCCCGCATAAGGCCCAAGAACCAGGTAGAGGGTTTCATTGTAAGAGATAAGTGGCACAGTCTAAGAGGATGTGGGGGAAAATAACGGTTAAGTCTAGACTTGAAGCGGTAACGACTGTAGTGATGGAGGAAACATCCTCTTTCTAACACTTTCGCCCCGGTCCCTCAACCACCGGCGTCTTACTCTCGGGGTTGAGGTGTCTACTCGGTCCTAACCGAAATTAAGGGAGTGGTCATAGGTCCACTGAGCATCCGTAGATTATTCAACCGGTCCGCTGGTTTAATCCTGCTTCCTGCCCACGTTGTGATTTGTTTGATCCAGAAATCAGAAGTGATATCCGTTCATTCACGGTCGACTGAAGATGTAGACACGGCTGGGGAGAAATTTAGAATGCAGCAAAAAAAAAAAAAAAAAAATTAATATCTGCTGAAAGCCGGACAAACATCGATTCAATGGTTGAATTGTTAATATCTTTTATATAGGAGAAAAGAATAGTAGAGAAAAGAAACGGGTTACAGAAAAGAAAAGTAAAAAAACTCATACACTGGATTCTAGACACACACACACACACACACACACACACAGAGAGAGAGAGAGAGAGAGAGAGAGAGAGAGTAATGTGATTAACTTGTTGTTAAATCGTCTCAGAACAATATATGACTCTTGCGATGGAAGGATAAAAATTTCTGTGCGGGGCTTAAAGTTATAGTGGCGTTCCTCCTCCCAACGCTCGCCCGGGACAATTCTCTCTTCTCTCTTCAATAATTTTCTCCCGTCTGTCTTTTTCAGCATAACTACGCGTTTATATAGATAAACCCGGCTGGTTATAACTGACCCTCGGCCCTAGTACTTCGCACGCGATTATCACGGATTTCTGGCTGCTTCAACCAAAATCATGTAAATTCCAAAGTTCCTTTTAGCTTACTCAGCTCTATTTCAATTTTTAATCGATAAAAATTATTTCGACCATTTCCATTGTGTTCTGATGACCCAGATTCAATGGGTACAACTTCTGCCTTAGATCAGATTTCCCCATCAGTAAACAAAATGCTCTGATTTAATTTCGCTATTCAAATCTACTCAAATTTCACTAAAAAAATACGTGTGTGTGTGTTTCCCAGACTCTCTCTCTCTCTCTGTCACATCTTGGGAGTCGGTCCCAGATTGTAGCGGTTCGTGAGAAGAAGCGTGGTAGGCGGGTTTTAGCTGGAAAGGATGGAACTGGTGGAACTAAAGAAGGTAGTTTGTCGGAACACTTTCTATGGAAATAACTATAGAGAGGCGTGAGTCTTACAACATTTCATTTGCGTAAATGTGGTTGTAGGGGGAAAACAATTCATTATCTATCTCTATCGATAGTTCAAAAGCGTCTACTCAGCCTTGTGTTTGAACTGGAAAGATTAGACAGGTCTTGCCTATATATGGAAGCAGTACCCCATTTTCGACCTGATCTGACTCTTGTAAATGTAAACGATAAGAGAAAGAGTCAGGTACTTAGTGGCACGCTACAGGGAACCAACAATTTTTCCATCATTTTTAGCGATGGATCGTATGTAAGAGATCCACTTGAGATCTGGGCTGAGTTTAAGTGTCCCAATTGACGCTCATGGCACAGGTAAACTGACATCCGACTGTTCAATGAAGACTTCAAATGTAGCGAACAGCCTCTTGTCTTGAAGTTCTTTTGGACAAATAAAGTCACAACAGCACATATTACGTCATCATCACATCAATACCGGTTCACAGTCAAGTCTTTTTAATGTTGGGAAACTGATGATAATCAAATCAGGAGAATAAGGAGGATGGTCAAGCAGTCCAAAATGACAGTCATGCATAGCAGCCATTGAAACCAAGGACTTGTGTGCTGGAGCATTGTCCCGATGAAACAATTTCATTTTCCTCAGTTTTCCTGGATGTTTGCTCTTAATAGACTTTCGTAAGTGTCTCAGCAAGTTGATATATTACTCTTCATTGATGGTTTGGTCAATAAACATAATGCCTTTTTCACCCTAAAAAACTGAGACCATCACCATCACCTGCAGATGAAATGATCTTGGCCTTCTTTGGAGGGAGTGGAGGAGGGGTGTTTCTACTGCAGGATTGACTCTTTGTCTTTTTGTCTCTTTGTCTAATGGACACAACACTCATCCGGCTAGATATGCCTCAAACAAAGTCAGATTCTTCCCACCAACGATGTGATCAGCCTGTTGTACTTTTGATTAGGAGTTATAAGACGTGGCATCCACTGAGCTGAAACTTTCGCCAGAATATTCTATTGCCTATTTGATTTATAATCAATCGCCTGTCACTCATCACCATGTGCTGAACAATATCAATGTTTTCCACTATGATGGCAGTAGCAGGACATCCAGACCTTGGATCATTTCAAGGCTCTCCCTACCTCTTCTTAATTCATCTGCACACTTTTGCACTGTTGATCAAATGGGAGTGTCTTTCCCTAATGTAGTAACCATATAAGAATCAATGCCTTTGGAGGCTAAACCCTTTTCATACATGTACTTAATACAACGATACTATATTTTGTCCATTTCCAAGAGAAGCCGCTACTAGTTACTTTTGAAGTCTTCTTTGAACAATCAAATATTAGTTTAACTGAAATGAAACAATGCACTTATTAATAAGAGTTTAAATTAATGCATGCAAGATTTCACAACTCTAGCATAACCCATTCATAGCCAGTCTATGAAGTTTTCTGTCCACCCTCGTAGAAAAAGGGTTGCATCAAGAAGCGAACATTGGGGGACGCCTGCGTGATGTAATCAACGCAGACGTCGTCAGATGGCTGCCCGTTAGCAACTACCTTCAGGGACCTACCCTTTATGAAGGACTTGATAAATGAGAGAACTTGTGAAGCAACCCTCTATGTCGCATCTTGTCGAAGTCATTCAAAATATCTAATACGATCGTTTTTGAGTCGTATTTGTTGTCTAGTGCCTCACTTATTCTGCGAGTAATGTCAGGATATCAGCAGTGAACAGAAACGAATGAAATATATACTGTTTGACGCTCAAAGGTTTGTCCTTATTGAGGTGATCAACAACCTAAAAACGTTTGCTAATGGTACTAAGACGAGGATAAGCACTCACCTACATTCTAATAAACAGGGCGTACATTAGACACCTACTACACACTTGGGAAGGTTTACTTCAAGATTATTATTATTATTATTATTATTATAACTTTGAGAACGTACATAAAATGAAACAGACCATTGATTTGTTGATGATATCAAAGCAAAATTTGGAAGGGGAATAATTAGGCACAACACAGTAGAAATTATTTCCCTTGTCACATGCTTCACGATGACATTTTTTTTGTTACTTGTCTTTTTTTAGTTTTCAGGTTTATTATTATTATTATTATTATTAATAATAATAATAATAATAATAATAATAAACTAGCAATGCCCGTGAAAATTTCAGTTTTCTTATTTAAGTTTTCTTAGGAATTTTATTTTTTTAAGTTAATGATTGAATAATCTGTTTTTTGTGAGTTCCACAGCCGTAAAAGACGCGTGGAAACACCTCAGCCGCATGGTTATTTGATCTTAAGGACCTTAACATCAAAATATCACAATAATAATCATAACCCAAAATCTTCAGTTCGTTCGTTTCTTACCTCCTTCCTTCCTGTAGGTACCTCCACTAATTCTCGGGGAAAAAAAAAGCACAGCATGAGGAAAAAAAGGCCCCAAACTTAATATAAACAAAATTTTATCATCAAAATATTTATGTACGTACCTCCATGAGATCGCTAAAAAAGAATATAGCATGATGAAAAAGACGTCAAACTTGAAGAAAACAAAATTTTATTGACTAAATATTTATGTTATTATTAAGAGGAAAGATCAAAGTATTTGGGGGCTATTTTTTTTTTACATTTTTAATCGTTTCTAGCACGTCCGAAACTTTCGTTAAAAATCTTGTTTTTTTTTTTAGTCAGCAAAATTAACAGATAATCAATCATGTCAACTATTTTTTTCCATTTTATGAAAAAAAATCTCACTTTGAAATTCTTTTAAAAATCAATTATAATTTTTTCAAAACTTATTTTAAGAAAATCAGAAATTATAATGTTTATTTAAAATATTTTGAAACCAGCATTGTTTAGTTTCTGCGCCGAAAAAGTGAAAATTAAACAAAGCAGGTCATAATATTTCGCGTCACTTGACAGGTGATGAATGATATATTGACGGATTACGTGAGGCTAATTTGTTCTACGGAAGGAGAGAAGTGAAATTATTTAGATTTAAGTGAACAAATTATTTAACTCGTTATTTTTAAGGAAAACTTTCAGCGCTCTAATTTTTTTTTGTACTTAGCTTTCACCTTTACGTTTACGATGCTTTATGGAAAATATATCATAAAGAAATTAAAATAAGACTGTTAAGAGTGAGATTAAATTTCATATTTCATAAGAAAGGTATCTAACTAATACCTAATACCTTATGAAATTTTATCAGAAGTGTACCCCAAAATACTATAATGTCATGTACATTTATTACATTTTACTGTGTTATTTGTATTTCCATTCATTTTATTATTAATTTTGATATTTCATTTATGGAAAATGGCATAACTGAGATTAATATAAAAATAAGATCATATAAATTTTATAAGATGATGCTGATACTTGTAGGTACCCTTCTCAGTTGAAATTGAAAAATCAAATTAACTTCTCCACATGTGTTTCGCAAAAGTAAAGTCTTTAACAGCGGAGAACAATGCTTAACTCAAATAACGCAACTTAATTGTATTCTGGTTGAACTTCCGTACTTTATAATTACAGCCCGATTATAAACACAAAATTACATTTCTTAATGATTGCGGATCTTCTGATTGGTCAAAACGATACAATTTACAACACGCTAAAAAAAGATCTATCTCATAAGGATACTTAGGAAACCCGACGCGGCTTTTAAGTAATTTTATAATATTTTAACAACTTAAATGTAAAAATCTATTATAATTAAAGAAATAACAAATAATTGTATTAAGAATTCATTTTTCATCGAAAAATTTTTGCTTTCAGAAAAGATTGTCCATATTCATAAAACAACTAAAAGCAAATAAAAGCATTTGAAATTAAATAATATCTTTGTTTTATTGAGTTTTGTATGTTACAATTCAGAGTTGATTTTCAGGTGGGGGGGGGGGTCCAATTAAAAACAAAAAAAACATGACTTGCTTTCCTCAAAGCCTTGTGCTTTTAACTAATATAATCACTAAACTGAATGCGAGTGAATTTCTAGAGTTTTCATAAAATTAGTTGTTGGGGGGGTAATAATATAAAAAAATATTTTTTCTATGACTTTAAAAAAACAAAACGTAATTATAATAATTTTCATCAGTTTCTGAAAGTTTCATTAACATCCGACAATTATTTTTATTTTTGCAAGATTTTCCAAATTAATGTCTGTCATACAAAAAAAAAAAAAAAGAAAGAAAATAACGCGCTGAAAATTTATTATTTTAATAGCTCTCATGGAGGTACCTATATTTATGTCATTATTTATGTTATTATTTATGTTAGACGAAAGATTAAAGGATATTTTTATTATTTAAAAAAAAAATTACTCCACGTTCGAGAAAAAAACTTTTATTTTTTATGCGTTAACGATGTAACAGAGCTTCATCTTGGTACCTTCTTTTCGGTAAAATAACACATTAATTTTGAAATTCCTTCAGAAATCAGATATTTTCTGGACTTTAATAAAACTTTCAGGACTTATTAAAAATGAATAAATTTATTTTTGAAATTATTATTTTCAGAAAATCTTGGTAAAAATATTAGTTTTACATCTGTTACTTCCATTTATTTAAAAAGCAGAACTCTTTGGAGAATGTAAATCTATTTTTTTTTTCAAACTATTACCAAATTCCCTAAAATCTGCTTCGAATAGTAAAATAAAAACTGTAATAAAACTATCTAATTATTTAATTAGATAAGCTTTTAATTGCTTTTATGAATAATATATATTAAGGACATTATAGTTTGAATAATTTTTTTTCGATGAATAATGAATTTTTACAAGAATTTTTTTTTATTTTTTTATTTTTAAATTAAAGTTTCAAAAATATTTTAAAACTTCTTCCAAGTATCGAGCTCGTTAGGGTATTAAGTAATTAAATAAAGACTATATTTACTAAGCGAAAATTGGAAACCTTAATACAGATTATAACGCGCATGCATTTTTAAATTAATTTTTATTTTATTTTATTTTTTATTTATTTATTTTATTTATTGTGTGTAAATGTTCATTTTTCAAGTCTGGTATGAATACGTAACATTAACGTTAAAATGTCACGTGTTTGAAGGTGTTGCGTCCCCTTACAGAAAACCCAGGCCCTATGAAACTTTTTGGTTGTGGGTAATTGTTTCATTTAACTTCCGTGTTTTATCGTTCTTAAGTCTCATTGCAAATCATCCCTTCAACATTTAAAAAGTAAGTAAATTTTTTTCTTATTTCATTAAATATTTTTAATCTATGTATGTATTCATTTTATTTTAGGTCATACATTAAGTAATTTATATTTTATTTAGTTTTCCTTATTTAGGTAAGAAAAATAATTTGTTTTTATTTAGTTTTTTTAATTTTATTCTTTATAGTTTATTCTTTTTTATGGGAGTTATATTTTGGTAAAAAAGACATTTATTAAATTTTAAACCTAATGTTTAATTTAATTATTTTCATACTTTGTTTTAGTTACGTTCGAAATTAGTCTACTTTTCACATTTCAGTTGTAGTCGGTACCTCAAGTAATTTGTGATACGTAAGGTTTAAAAATTAAAAATGAATTTAAAAAACAAAAATGAACAGGCTTTCATTTTAGCTTTAACTGAAAGACAAAGGATTAAATTTTTTAACTATTTTCAGTAAGCAAAAAACTCTGTGGTGTATTTTAAACAGAAATTATATATTAATTGGAATGAGTTTTTTGACAGTCAAAAAAAAAAAAAAAAGATAAAAAATCTTGACATTTTTGTTTTTAAAAATTTTGTAAAAATATATTTTTCTGAAACGTTAACTGAGGAAAACTTGCAAATTTAAAGCAAAATTAATCTGATTTGAAATAAATATTACTTGAATGGAAATCGTAATTTAAGGAAGTAAGAGGGTACAAATGAAAAGATTCAGAATCGACAAAGATTTTCATTTCACTGAAGCAGACGTGAAATGCACGATACGTCATCATTTCCTTCCTTCCTTGTATCCTTCCTTCACAAATCCGACTATTTCCTCATTTTTATCTCAATTGTATTTTATTTGATTTTTAGAGGAAATGATTTTTGTTTTTTAGCAAGAATGCCCGATTCTTATGAGACTCACAAAACTCCGATACCCCTGACACAAGAATTCTTTGAAACTTGTCGCAAGGAAAAAGTTCCAGTGTCATGCAAGACTCAAATGAAGAAGACAGTTTCCAAAACTTACAACTATACGACAGAAGTTTTCCGTCATATTTTACCAGTGGTGAATCTAATACGAAATTATGAATTGAAGTCTTTCCTTGCAAATGATATCATCGGAGGTCTAACAGTTTCCTTTATGCAATTACCACAAGGTTAGAAATTTATGTTGTTTCAAAATGAATATTCAATATTAAGTGGAAATATATAAGTTCAAATGTCACAGAGAGAATTACATAGAAAATGATTCTGTAACGTTTTTCCATTATATATGACAGTTTTTAATTCTTTTCTTTATATCTTCTGATAATTCTCCGAATATTTAGTTATTCCGAAAGGTCGAATGCTTTTAAAAGCTTCCACTACGGCCATGATAGAAAATGAAAATATTTTCTCCGAATTAAACCGATTTTCGAATGTTAAGTCAAAAGTTGAAAAGAAAGCTAAATGGGAAGTGTCAGGTGGTTGAAGTTCTAACATTGTAAATTTTACATACACAGGAATGATCTGACTAATGACACACCCATAAAAATGGTTTATAATTTCTTACTTGAACCAATATGTCATATTTTTAGAAAGTAGAACAAAAGTATAAATGTCAGTAAATTTCATCTCTGATAATAAAAGTAAATATTTTTGTAAATGTGTTCTACTTCTGAGAATTTAAAATAAATGAGAGTTCTTATTAAGGTACATCATAGTGGTTATAGTATCTGGCATCTACGTGACAATTTTCTTCACACACAAAAAGAATCATAATCTAATTGAAAAGACATGAAATCGGACTTTTACTATCGTAGAGGTATACACATATCTGACTTTGGTTCTAACACCAGCTGTAGTATTGAAATTAAGATAATGACCACGTTTTAAATGAAATCTTTTATTTTCTCTTTGTCGTGGAGATTTTTTTTATATTTCTATTACCAGGAAAATTCCATTCTGCCATGGAGATTTCTTTATCTACATTGCCGAATTTCCAGACTCTTTCACGTACTATGATTCTTATAAGAATATTTTGGATATCACTTCGAGAACAGTAATAGAATGAAGGCACAGCATTGTGATCCCAAGAACTGTCATTTTACGAGCTAATTTGATTTTTGATACTTCTACTAAATCAATCAAACTATTCTTAAATTCCTAGAGTCATTTGATAAAAAAACTGTGGGTCATATATCGACACATTTTAATTAAGATTAAAAAAGTAAATATTTATTTTATAAAAAAAAAAAAAAGCCAAGGGTAATTTCATCTAAATTGTGTAAAATAAAAATAGAATTATTTGGTATGATGCCAAAATTTGTCCTTTCAGGAATGGCATATGCAATTGTGGCAGACTTACTGTGGAAGTTGGTCTTTTATGGGATTTTTTCCTGTCATCTGTTATTTCATTTTCGGTTCTTCAAAACATTTATCGTTTGGTAAGTAAAAATTCCCTCTTAAAGATCACTTCTGTTTCTTCTTCGTAAATACTTTGGTTCATATATATATATATATATATATATATATATATATATATATATATATATATATATATATATATATATATATATATATAATATTAACTAACTGCCCCAAATCATCTTTTATTCAGTTAATGCATTCTGGCACCGCCGCTGTTGTCACCACTTCTCGTAATTGTAGTCAATGGTGACATTCAAGGCAAAACAGTGCAATAGCTTACCGGTTCCTTTCACATCGGAGATGTTGAAGTTATCCCGTTCCTCTTCTCAAAAGTTCCTTTGCCTATGGTTAAGCCGTTGACGATCTGAGACGCAGATCCTACGCCCAGGCTGGCATCTCGCCGATGTCCGATTAGCACAGGTGGGTTGGGGAGTGGCGTTTCCTTTCACCGGTCAAGTCGAGAAACACTTCCGACTACCCTTACACAGTTAAGCCGTCAGGTGAATGCCGTTGACCGGGGTGTGGCTGTCGCAGTTGCCCATGCAACTTCTCGGAGCCATGTGTAAGAGTTGGATGTATGGCGTGGACTTGTACAGTTCCGCATCCCAGTTCACCTGAGTAAAGCAAAGACGACCGTTTCGCTGCAAAGGTACTACCACTGACAATACAACACTAGAGGCAAAATATGAACAGTAATATTCATCGTTTATTGATCTGCATCTAATGCAGGGAAAACAATTGTGATATCAGCGTGTCATAATATGGCGTCATTATTCTAAGACTGCTCTCAGCAAGCTTTTGCCCGTGTAAAAACAGATTTGCGGCAAAAATGTCATAATTTAAAGAAAATGTTGTATTAGTGTGGTGCCAGACGTAGTACAATGGTTTGCAAGCTTATGTCGAAGTCGAATTTTAATTACTTTGTTCTTGTGCCACAGCAATTAAATCACGTAAAATGTTAAACTTGATAAATGAAGTTTTTGGTAAATCAATAATTTTCACCTTTGATCCCTTCTCTATCCCACTGATGTTTAATTTTCCTTTCAAAAATGGTTTTCTAAAATTCAATGGAAGTTAAAAGTATTTTGTTTCTTTTTACTTCTAGGTGCAATTATTGTGATCTCTTTAATGTTTGGTAACTTGATGGAAAATCACTTTTCTAAGGCCGAAAACATTTTGGAACAAACGAATCAGAGCGTGCTATTTAACGACAGTCTTTTATCAAATAAGACAGCTTTTCTTACGGAAGAATTGCTCTCCAGCGAGAAGGTAAAGTTAGCAGCAGCAATTACAATGATAACAGGCTTGACTCAGGTATGTTTAATTGCTTAGTGTTTGAGTATCTTAATCAGTCATTCAAACTGCTGCTAAAATAAAAGATAGTTACTTTAGAAATATACTTGAGAAATATGTAAATAAGTGACTGTATTTGAACCCAGAATTCGTAGCATTTATGCTGATCTTGCATATAGAAATTAAATTTGTCAGCAGTCCACTACATCTCGACCCGAGTCCTGTTTCACGGTAAATTAACTTTGTACTTCAAAAGAAGGAGTAAATGTTATTTTCATAAAACAACGTAAGATAGTCTCTTTATTTTCGTAATCAAAAACTGCTATCACTGCTAGGTGGGGATTTTTTTTAATATCAGTAACTATAATTTAAACCTTTCACTTTTTATATGTGTGCATGTTTGAAGCAACTGAACCGGTTCAGTGTTTTAAAAGTGGGATAATCATTTTTTTTTTCGTTTCAGAGTATCATGGGCATTTTGCGTCTTGGTTTTCTTATTAAGTTTTTATCCAGCACCATTATCAGCGCATTCTCAGCTGGAATAGGCTTCTATGTTGCTGTCAGCCAGTTAAAAAATATTCTAGGTATCTCCATTAATCGTTATAGCGGATTTTTAAGTCTTCCCAGGGTAAGTAAATATTTATTAGGTTGTTCGAAAAATAAAGTTTAATTTTAGAATAAACTTTTTGATTGTGTTCTAATATATTATTCTAAATAATTGCACAAAATATATTACTTATTCCTAATGATTAGAATGCCCCCTTTGTTAATTTTATATCAATCTCTTTCCAAATTTATCTTTAAACATTATAAGCTCCTCATCTTGAACATGAAAAAAGAAGAGATGAGTTTACTTTTTTTTGCAAAAGTTCAAGCTTGGTCAGAATGATTCTCCAACTGCTGTGAACAGTAAGAGGACATTGGGTGAAGGATTCATTTGTGATCGAACAGTACAGCAGTGGAGTTCCGCAGTAGAGATACGAATCCTGTAGATCAAAAACCCACGTCAAAATGTTAGAGAAATCTCTCGGATTTTAGTCTTAATTGAAAAATATAAATCTTGCTAAAAGTAATATAATAATTTAATATAATTTGCAATCATTATTCACTTCATTTATTATATATAATATGATTATTATTAGCATTTGAAGTTATATATGTATTGTTTATTATTATATCTTTTAACTTTTTCCATTGTTATTGGGTTTTTCTGTACTTGTATTTATTCGTTTTGTACAACTAACCTGAAGATCATTTTCTTATTTTTACTTTCTGTTTTTGCTTACCTAAAGTTATATTTATCAACTTTGCATTTTCTACATTCGTTCATTTTTATCAATTAATCGTTTAGGTGTTAGTACTGCCCAAATGGTAGTATAAATGATTTTATTGCATATTAGATAATGTCTTCGAGTATTTTTAAGACAGAGTATTAATAGCAACAACTAAAATGAAATGTTCATCTTAGCTGTCCCTACACTGAGATTCGTGGAGATTTTATCTAGTCGTTTAGAGGCCGAGTAGTAAAATTTTATTTATTTACAGAAATCTATTTACATATTCTTTGTAAATTAATTCAGTTCTAATATCAAACAACCTGAGGAATTGATACTTTGAGAAATTTATAGTAGACACAGATAGAAATTTAATTTAATTTCTTGCTATATTAAATGTTGCAATATATTTACAAAGTGTAAAAAAAATACAAAAAAATACGTGAAGTCCATGAAAGAGAGAGAAAGAGGGCGTATCAAAATACTTTTATAAACTTTGGGGCCGGTTCCTGACACCAAAACAAGGACAAAAATCCTTATAAACATATATCCGCAAATCCTTCGTTTTTGAGTTCTTAAGTTTAAAATTTGTTAAATGTGCGATCCAAGATGCAATCCAAAAATACTTTTACAAATTTTTTTGGGGGGGGATTCCTGACACCAAAAATAAGGGAGAATATCCATATAAACATATGACCAAAGGTCATCATTGTACCCCAACTTATAACAAATGTCCAAAATGTCCTACGCTTGCTTCTACACACGCATCCACCCATCGGATCTTTGACTGGCGGACCCTTTCAAATACTCCCAAAGTGTCGAATGGTTTCGCAGACCCCCATCACACGTTGATGAAATGTCTCTACATTATTAATGTCTTCTGCATAAACCAATTGTCTTACGTGGCCTAACAGATAAAAATCCAAAGTATTGAGGTCAGAGAAACGTGCAGGTCCTGGAATCGGTCCTCCCCTACCTATCCATCCTTCATGATAGATGTAAGCCAGTGCATCGCGAACAATGTGACTAAAATGTGCTAGAGCCCCATCAAGCATGAATAACAATTCGTCTTCGTATTAGCAGGGGTACACCCTCTCACAGGTCCTGAAGTGTGTTCGAAATAAAGTCCCTGTAGACAGTTCCTGTAAGACCCAAAAGGAGAATAATTGGACCTTCCAGACAGTCACCAACAATTCCAGCCCAAACATTAATCAAACCGATGATGGTGTCTAGCCTGTATTGTACAATGGGGATTCCAATCCGCCCACAAGTTTGTAAATTCATTATTCCGTCTCTTCCAAAAATTGCCTCACCCGTAAACAAGACTGAAGAGACAAACCACCAGCAAATATTCTCACGTGGTGAGTGATCAGAGGGCGAAAGACCATGCATACGGATACAGGAGCTGCTCTTGAAGTACCCTCCATGCGGTGCTATAAGATCTACGACATGCTAGGGCCACTTGATGTGTGCTGATACCTAGACATGATCTCCGACAGCCTGTAGAATATGTTCTTTGTAGTCAGGCGGATCTCGATCAATAGTTTGTAGTGCCACGGATCATTTCTCAGAAACGCAACAATAAACAGCAGCAATGGTTGGATGAATCAAATGTTTTCGGTCTGGAAATCCAATTTGATACAACTGTGCGCCGTGCGCTCATTACTATTCGCCTGGGCGTATGTAAAAATCATATCTGTCTGCTCACGATATGAATATCTTGACATTGTTAAACGAAACACTTCTCAGCTAACTCACTACTACTCACATAAAACGTTGATGACTGACAAGCCACAAGCTTTTGCGGATATTTATGCTTATTGTCCTTAGTTTATTGTGTGGAACCCGCCCCTAAAGTTTGTAAACGTATTTTTAATATACCCTATATATATATATAAATGAACATTGAGGACAGCACCCAGCGCTGACAGTCTGCTTCATTCTTGAACACAATCTTCAAGTCATATATGTTGTGAGGTGGTGCGACTATTTATATATGTTGGTCAATGGTGCATTATGGGTAGGTCTGTTGTACTATTTTAACGGTTATTGGGTAAGCAGTGACTGTTTTGTTTCAAATTATTCGAGGGGCTATTAAGTAGAAATAATTGTGGATCATAATGCAGTTTTGTGGCTATTTAATAGTGTTGTTTCTTATTTTTTTATACCCATGATGTATTATTGTTTTCTTAATTATTTGTTGTTGATGGTTATTAATAACGTTTACTTGTGTTTATTCGTACATTCGTAGTTTGTCAATTTGTTTATTATTAGTTAATTTGTTTACTTATTGTTTTATGTTATTTTAGTTTTCTTGTTTATTTTTTTAATTATTTATTTTCGTTCGCTTTTAGTTTTCGATTTTTAAGTAACGTAATAAAAACTTTTTCGTATCTGCATTTTAACATATGTTCTGTATCGTTTACACACACACACACACATATATATATATATATATATGATAATATAATAATTATATGTTTTCTTCTGAAACATAACAAATGTTCTCTTTTACAGACACTGTACGCAATTATTCTTCAGCTTCCAAATTTACACTATCCTGTACTTCTCTTGTCTCTCATTACAATTTTCATCATTTATATTATCAAAAGCCAAATAAACGAACGATTTAAATATCGGCTTCGCATTCCTGTTCCCATCGATCTGATAATGGTAAGTAAAGATGGCTGCCGTATTTGGTTTACTTATCCCAACTCTTTATACTTGTCTTGTTTTACTAACAATTTTAAAAGTTATAAATCTGAACTAAATATTGATTGTAAATCAAATGTATTTTTTTACAAAAATGTAAAGGAGGTTTTCTTGGGAGATTAAAATTGATCCATGAATATTGACAATAAAGAAACCATTATAAGTGTTCCTTATTTTTATTGTGAATATATATTGACATAAAATTATATAAAACGGATTACTGTTTAATATTGCACTAAAAACGTGACACAAGCTGCAAAGTGATTTGGAGATAGTAAGCTCCTTTAAAGTGGTCAGGTGATCAAGAGAAAAAAAAACAGGCAGCTCTACGTAGGTCCCTCGTCTACAGAGGCATCCGATGTGAGCCAAATAAAGTTCACTTCATCCGAAATAGTTCTGGATATCGTACAGACTAAGGGTTATGTTATGCCGCCTCGCGTCTTTCTGCAAGGCTACCAGAGATTGGGAAACAGCTGTTCATGAAGCGGTCGTTCAAGTTTCAATCGGATTCTCTTCTCTTCCCACGTGTACCACATAACGCAAAAATGATTGGCCTAGTACGTTCCTGATTTGATTCCTTTGGACTAAAAGTCTGGGACGTCTTTAAGAATATTAAACTGCTCCCACCAAAATAGCAAGGACTCATTGACAGATGCCATCATAGACGTGATGGGAAACGTAGACGAAATAAACCGATCATAGCGGAGGATGATTTTATTGAATAAACATTCTCTGCTGTACCATAATATGTATACTCATTTGCTTTGAAAATATAGTGACTTTTTTTTCTATGGAATATTTTTGATTTTCTTCAGATTGTAATTTGTTCTCAATTACATGGCGCAGTCTATATTTGCTATACATACATGCATATTAGATATATGAGCGACAAAATAGAAAAAAATTATGTGCGACGCGTCTCATACTCTAGATGGACTTCGTCGGACTAAAGTAATGATTTTTCTAATTGATGTGTACATTTATAAGAAGGTGGGAAGATAGAAAAACGCGAGCGTCGATTACAATTATGTATTGAGAGGAAACGCCGAAGATGCATGAACGATGGACTTTCAAATTTTTAAATTAATTACTTTTAGACGTGTCCGGTCATAGGGTCTAGCCGATCGCAATTATTTTCCTTATTGTTTTGTTTTTATATATCCCACATTGTGATAGAAGAATTTCTGTCAAGAAAGCTTCGGTTCACAGAGTTTTTCCACTTTGTCATCTATTTCCATAACATTCTTCTGATATACACTATTTACATTATTTGAACTATTCTCCTCATCTTTGTTGCCATATTTATCACAACGTTTTGGCCGTTGTACGCTCTGGCCTTCTTCAGGTGGTTGAAATGTCGAACTGAACCCTTTTTTTCGCTCACTGAGGTAGACTGTTCTAGTTCCACTTGCCATGTCTAATCGATGTTAGTTATCACTTATCTCCAGTTAACAGTTCGAATAATGTAAATAGTGTACACAATACCTCATCTCAGAAATATGGACAGATTGTTCTGATATATAGAGATTTACATTACTCTCCCAGGCTGCTACTGCTACTCCCAAATCTCAATCGTTTAGCCCATGAGACCTTATCCTTCCAGCTCTCATGGTCTTGGCAGGGCATTGGAACATCCGCCAACGCCATATTAATCTAAAAGTCTTGGAGGATGATGTCCTTTCAGAGGCTGCGTGATCTGCCGCGACGTTGTTTCCGATCGGAGATCGAACTGGTAGATGATTCTGGTAGGGTGGTTATCATGTCGCAGAATGTAATTGAGACAGCAAATATGGCGTCCATCGATGATGTGAAATGGTCGGCTGACCGCTTCTCCAGCAGAATTTCTTACTGGACACAAGATCGAACCATCTGGATAGTCCTAAGGGCGCGAGACTCTCAGCTATCGACGCGTGAGGCGAGGTTCCTCCTGAGCGGTCACGTCTCGACACCGTATACATTCTCTCATACATACAATGAAGTCTTAACGGATGAAACGCATCACAAAAACTTTATCCAATTTGTCATACATCTTTTCTTTCAAAAGTGTTCTTTAAATATACAAATTTATATATCGTTTATATATTATATTATTTATATTATATATATATATATATATATATATATATATATATATATATATATATATATATATATATATATATATGGGTGTATGTGAGCGTGCTTGCGTGTGTGTTCGTGCTTTGAAAAAAAAAGGAAAAGAATCAGGATGTGGCAGTGTCTTTTCATTGGTCCATGAATTGACTAACCAGCATCTAGCGAGAAGGCAAAATGCCCAACACCAAAAATGTCTTATGTTGCATTGTAACGACTTCCTCTGTGGCTTGATGTTAAACAAATTATAGTCGTTGCTTCACAGTTGGTCGCATCAAATATCTTTAGGCTTTACCCCAGAGTCACACTGTTTCGATTTCTAACTGAAAGTCAAAAGCTACCTTTTCCATAGGCAAAAGGTTCTCATTATAATAAACGACACAACGCTATGATATCTGTATCGGTCAATTTTATTGCCTCCAGCAAGGAAAATTTACCGACTACTTGTCAGTGACGAATAGTCCTTTCATTTACATGGATTTTTCGCCTTCTCCCTATTTGCCGATTAATCAATTCACGGATCAATGAAAAGACCCCGCCACATTCTACATCTTTTCCTCTTTACATTTTGAAACGGTGACCGTAAACTGAATTTATCAAATATATCGTATTTCAGAAATACAATATATTTCCAATAACCTGTGTGGCTAGTTATTAATTTCGAGATATTTTATTTCTTATTTTTTAATCAATAACCTTAAATTATTTTCCTTTATTCTACACCCACAATACTTGTGTTGTATTATCTTTCGTTTCATTTTATTAATAAAATGCTTTTAAGATTTTGTTTCTCTTCTTGCAGGTTATTTTAATGATACCCATATCCTACGCCTTGCAGCTGGGAGAAAAATACAATTTTAAGGTGGTGGGTTACGTACCACGAGGGTAAGACCAGTATTCTCTGAAAAGTAAAATTTATAAATAATTATATTTTTGTTCATAAATCTTTAATATATTTGATAGCTCAGACATTTTATAACACATTAGAATATCGTACCGGGAGCGGTACAGGGAACCGATCATTTTTCCTGCATCTTTAGCGATGGATCGTATGTACGAGTTCTACTTGAGGTCAAGGGCAAGTTTCTTCCTAGAGAGGTCATCCATATATATATATATATATATATATATATATATATATATATATATATATATATATATACACACACACACACACACACACACACACACATATATATATATATTGTGATGTACATCCGATTTCTTTACCCATATAGGGTAAAAATGTAAAAAAAAAAAACAACAAATCCTAGTACGAAAGATAATTAAATAAAAATAAATAAAATACAACTTTCGATCGACTATGTTCTATGATCAGCTCTCCCCCTCCTTTTCTCTTCCATTTCTTTCCGTCTTCTCTTCCACGCTCTTCCAAGAGCTCATGAACTTCGTGGCGATCTAACCCGAGAATGACCTGGTTCCAAAATCACGCGAACACTGGGTGATTGACCATGAGTTAACTCCAGGCACCACCAGGCTACCCTGCTGACATCCCGTAACGTGACCAGAGCCTACTGAGAGTTGCTTGGATTTTTGACCGCCTAGGACAGACAATGACGCCTTCGACGAAGAAAAATCGATTATCAAGACAAGCCAGAACTTTCGCAGGTTCAACTTCGAGAAAGCGAAACAAGAGGCCGAGTTTAAGGTCAGAGCCGAAGTCGAAAGAGCAAAATTTGAAATTGAGGAGGCTAGAATCGTGCAAGAAACACACTTTTGGGAGTTAGATGAAAACCTGGAACTACACGAAGCAAGCAGTGAGATCGACTTAACGAACCAGGTCTGACTCATACCGCAGTTTAACGAGGCCGACGTCGACAAGTATTTCCAACATTTCAAAAAGCTCGCCTGGAACCCTATTCCAAGAAGTGTATGCCGCCCTCTCAGTAAGAGACTGCGCTGAATATGACATTGTCAAGTCAGCTATTCTTAAATCGTATGAACTAGTACCGGAGCTATACCTGCAAAAATTTACAGCAAATCAAAAGAAAGACAAACAAACATACGTAGAGTTCTCGAGACAGAAAGAAATATATTTCGATAGATGACGTTAGAAAAAGATCGTGAATGATTTGTTGTTTAAATACAGAAATTTGAACTTTGCTAAGCAGACGATTCTTCGTAGCTAAATGTCATAGCACGTCAAATCTAATGACGGATAAGTTACAGGATATAGCTTTCATTCAGGTCAAAGAAGACATTTTCGATAATTTCAAGCCGGTAAATTTTAATACTTATATGATTGTATCTAGAAAAATAACGTATAAAAGAGAAATATATATATATATATATATATATATATATATATATATATATAAAATCTACCATTCCTTGCATTGAGTATTGCTGCCATATATAGTATGGAGCCTCTTCTGTTTGCCTCGGGGCCCCTTGATAAGATCCAGAGACGGATATGCAATGCATTTGGCCCTGATCTGGCATCTCGTCTGCAAGGCGCTCTCTCACAGACGTGCCGTCGCCTCCCTCTGTCTTTTTTTACAAATACTTTCATTGTAGCTGCTCCGATGAGCTGCTTTCGCTGGTTCCCAGACTTCATGAATTCAAGCGTCCTACGAGGCTGACATCTCGCTCACACCCGTTCACTGTTAAATGTAGCCGTCTCTTCTATTCCAATAGCTTCATATCTCGCACCTCTCGACTGTGGAACTCCCTTCCCTTTTCCTATTTCCATGATAGCTATAATCTCCAACTATTCAAATGTAATGTCAATCGACATCTCCAGTTGCCTTGATCTATCCAATATCCTTCTCCTCATCCTTTCCTCTATATGCTCGCTCCAAATCCTCTGTAACCCCTTGCGTGCTAGTGGATTCCAGCCTTGCTTGAGTTGAAATTGTCAATATATATATATATATATATATATATATATATATATATATATATATATATATATAGCTGGCCACTCGTATTCGAGTATACATGTCTACTAGAGTGGCTAGCCAATCCTTATTGCAGACGCTTGCTCAAGCGCATTTGTGTTTATTCAACACCCACAGGTTTATACTGCAACTCTGCTGAGCAGACCTTAGTTACAGTTTCTGGGAAAGATCGTGTTATCTAGCGTGATCAACAATTTGAACAAGGCCAACACGCTCGGCCACGATAACTTGTGACTTTGTGCTAGCACAGCTATTGACAGCCCCCAAGTGTTCCGTCTACCTAATTTCACTCACATGGCCTGGTCAAGCCGTGGTATGGTTTTCAGGCACTTTCCAAAAGCTGCCAAACGCTGGGATCGACTACTCAGTCCGATAACATCAGGATTCTCCTTCCTGACAAATCGACTATGGTGAGATTTGAACTCGGGTCTCATTGTCAGAATGCGAACGTTCGCAACCACCTGCATACATATATATATATATAGAGAGAGAGAGACAGAGAGAGAGAGACAGAGAGAGAGACAAATGTTAGATTTTCAAAATTTATAAATTTAAGGAATGCTCATAAATATTCATCAGGTTAGCTAAAAAGTCAAGCTAAGTTATGGTGGGTGCTAAGTAATATACGTTAATATCTAATAAACGTTAGTGACTTGCATTTGATTTGATAAAGTAATTCAAAGAGAGAGGAGAGAGAGAGAGAGAGAAAAGAGAGCGTACCGTTAAATTTCTCTAAACTTGTTATGTTGCATTATTACACGTTAGCTCACACACACGTATATAAATATTTACTTTTTACACACACACACACACACACACACACACACACACACACACACACATATATATATATATATATATATATATATATATATATATATATATATATATATATATATATATATATATATACTCTTCGAATTGAGTTCTCTCAGTCACTATGTGTTTATCTAAAAATAAATACACTTAAATTCACCTTCATCCTTGCCGTGCGCCAACGGCTTAGTGCTAGAATCCCCGATTGACGCCAATTCAGTCAGGTTTCGATCCTAGCTAGAGGCAACCGGATGTCTAGCCAAACTGATGAGCTATAATACAGCGAAACAGTCTGTCTGTGGATGACAATATATTTATATATATATATAAACAGAGACAAGAAGAAAAACTATACTTAGTCGACGCGTTTGAGGAACTTTATTAAGGTAATGTAGGATTTATCATGCTGCAAGGATGTCATTGGTTTATCAAAGCTTTTCAATTTGGAACGTTCATGAATGTTCATCAGGTGGTTGAAAGGTCAGTCTATATATATATTTATAAATATATATATATCTTTTCCACACACACACATATATATATATATAGAGAGAGTAATTGTTTTTGTATGTGTACCAGTTAACTTCTACGGATTTTGCCATTGTACGTTGACATTTATATAAACCATAACTATTTCCTGTTAAACGAGTTTTAAAGTTTTAAGTTGTGAATTTGTTGAAATAATGTACTAACTATTGGTTGCGTAACGTGACAATCATTGTAAGTAAAATGGCTCAATAAAATAAGTAACCAAATAATCATTTGAAATTCTTTGAGTATCGGTGGCATTTTAACGTTCTTTGTTCTAAATATTTCACTGTAAATGAATGTTTATTTTTTATATTTTAATTTGAAGCTTGCCGACACCATTCGTTCCTGATATTTCTCTTGCCAAAGATTACATATCCGATGGCATATCTATTGGTCTCATAGCATTTATTTATTCAATTTCTGTGGCGCTCTTTGTTTCGCGAAAAGAAGGCTATGATATTGATGCAAACCAGGCAAGTATTTTATGTTTTGGTAATTATATAGAAACTCTTAGAGGCTAAAATCGGGCGATGATTTGTGTTTTATCCCTCCCCATCCACAAGCATAAAACTTTATCTTGCTTTTAATAAAAACTCATTTTAAATGTAACACCATAATAGAGTCATTCAGAGAATAAAAATTTGAAGAGGAAGATTTTTCCCAAATTAGCAATACGCCTCAAAATTTCACGGTTTTCCTATTTAAATTTTCTTATGAATATTAATTCTTAACACTAGGATGGCCGATATATTAAAGCCCGCTGGTTAGTTTTATTCAATCAGAAATGGGTCGCAAATCTGATTAGCTAGATTTGTAGCGCTTAGTATTATGATTGCTTTTTTCTTCTGTACTATAAGAATGTTTCGATGATTTTGCTCTCTCGACAAAAACTGCAAAGATGGAGTATAGTATTACTATTTCAGGAACTACTTGCCTATGGGATGACAAACATGGTGACTTCTTTTTTTGGTTGTTTTACGGCATCTGGGGCAGTATCTCGAACCAGCGTTCAAGTCGGATGCGGCGCGAAATCTCAGGTAAATCTACTTCCTAATTACAACCAGGTTTCAATAAAATATCGAGTATATGTTTAAAAAGTTCCAGATCTATTATACCATTCAAAAATTGACTGAAAATACCTCGATCTTCTCTCGCTTTTGGCCCCTGGGCTTCATTTCTGAATTTACTTACCGATGCACTTGCAACTTAGAGCATTTTTGATTTTTCTAATTTTCATAAGTTTGTCGGGATCATTTTTGGCGCTCCTGTCGGGAGATTTAATATACTAAAGGTCGAACATTCGTTAACTGTATTTGTTTTACATATTCATCCTTTGGTAGACATGCGTGTGTCTTTTTTATTCCTTCTGTACTTATTTACGAATAAAAATAAATCTGATAAAATTCTAACATCCAAATAAGAAAGACTGATGGTGACAGAAAAAAACAAAACAGCCGCAGTAAAGTGTGATAAAAATAGAAATAATGTAACATGAACTTCAGAATTTGTTTTTTTATCATTTCATTCAATCCCCTAATCAATTATTTATTATTTTCTCCTTTTTGGAATTTTATTTCCTTCATTAATTCCGCTTAATATTTTGTTTGTTATTTTGGCTATGATTAACTCTCCTAATTTTTTGACACTTTTTCTTCAAATAAATGTTGATCGTCAGAAACGTTTACGTATAATCTTCTGAAGATAGTGTGAATAAACATCGAAATATTACTTATTTTGCAATGGCTGCTTTTGAGTTTGCGTTTCCGATAACTTTCGTCATGCATTATTGAAAATTACTGAATAAATTTTCATATAGTTAAATTATCACAGTTTATTTTCTTTTTAAAAAATTGTTCAGTTTACAAATTTTCTTATTCAGGTTTCCGGTCTAGTTGGGGCCCTATTTATGCTGATCGTCATCTTTGTCGCGGGTCCGTGGTTCAAACCTTTACCAATTGTGAGTGTTTTAAGTTTTGATTGTCACTTGTATACTCTTCTTTCCTTGTCTTTCTACTTCAAATTCATTTAATTTTGGCAAAGCCACGTAAAACATGATTAAGATAATAAATTACGAGACTTTAATCCTCTTCTAACCTGTTGGATTATCGCCTCAACAGAGAAAAAGATCGAGTCTTTCAAATCTCGCGCCGCCTGTAATTATTGTCAGAGGCGATATTCACGAATCTGTTGGTCTGTGTTGGGAATTATCGCCCCCTGACGATAATTACCGGAGGCGCGAGATTTGAAAGACTCGATCACTTTCTCGATGACTTTTCATAGCGAAAAGACGTATTCATTTCGCTCATGCAAAATGTGAGTAATCTATTACACACACTTGAAGTTGCTTTGAACTTTTTACATTTTATTTTTCATCTTTTCTTTTGTAAAATACCCTATCACTATATTTGTTAATATTTATTTGTTCAGATTCTATGGTTTTATTTCCCTTCATATTTATATGAGTCCACCAAAATTGTTAGTAGATCAAATGTACCAGCAGCTTATAAAATCTCATCTAAAGTGTACATATCTCGCAACAAACCAAAACTGAATTCTCAATAATTCATCAATTAAGATACAAATCTATGAAAATCATTCGAAGTTTAATCAACATATCCTATTACTCAAATATAATTTGTGACTTGTGCTTATTAAACAAACACGCCAGAATTTCCATCCATTCAGACGTTGACAGAAATAATGATACAGTAAATTTTGGCAGCAGAGCGGACAAAAGAAAATGATAACCATTGTTGTATTTTAGCGCCAAATTAATTTGAAGCCAGCATGCATAAGCAAGATGTCAGCTTTTCTTATCGCTACCAACTTTTTTTTACCACTACCCCACCATATCCACGCTTAGCGATGAGCATTTTCTCTTCATTTTTGGTGGTAGAGGAAAAATGAATGATTTACAACTGTTTTATTCAGTTTTTGACCTAAAATTTACTCCATCAATTTTTGTGCACTGAAAGTATGGAAAAAAAGAAAAGAATTGATAGTCGTTAGCAATGCATGTAAGCCTGACTGAAAGATGACATTCGGTTATTTTATGGATAATGCAAATATTAATTCCTGTGTATAATTTTTGTTTTTAAAAGCTCCTCTTCTTTTTTCAGTGTGTTCTGTCATGTATAATTATTGTATCATTGCGTACAATGATGAAAGAGGTCTTTACGCTACCGAAAATCTGGAGAATATGTAAATATGATGGCGTATGTATTTTGATTATCAATATTTGGAAAGAAACCTTTACAATAATCGTGTCTAAAAATACGGAAAACTTTTTGCTATTAATTTATATGGTATCATTGTGAAAATATCTGATGTTAACCTCACTTTCTACGCCCTGACGGCTGGGGCTGTAGAATACGCCGACTGCACCCATGTAGAGAGGTAAGACCTCCCTAATGGAGCGTCCTGGGTGTGACGATGAACTACATCCGCGTCCAGGGTAAGACGATAAACTACGTCCAACAGCAAGGAGGTTTTGAGGAGGGTGGCATCACCTCTTAATTGCTGGTGTTCCCAGGTCCACCCTGACCCGGGGTGGTAGCACCTGTTAGGGTCCCAGTTATGGGCAAATAGTTAACCCCGATTCTGAGGTAAAAAGCATTATAAAAGTGTAAAAATATGTTTTAATACCAGAAATACTTTGCAAAAAATCATTACCAGAAATAATTTTTTGAAGAAAAAAATCCATCAAATACGTATGATTGTACTCAAAAATATGAGTAATTGAAAAATGGTTCATATATATATATATATATATATATGTGTGTGTGTGTGTGTGTGTGCGTGTGTGTGTGTGTGTAAGCAAATATATGGATATAGATCCGACAGTATGAAAAAAAATATACGGAAAAACAAACAAAAATCCTAATATGCAATTATGCTGTTTTAATGTTAATATAATGTCAAAGTCGGACGTTTCGGGTTTGTAGACCTTCTTCAGGACATATTCATAAAACATAATTAACATTAGACTATATTCAATTCAACATGAAAAGACGATGAACAAGACTGGTATTTATTCATATAAAAAGTAAAAACTTTGGCACTCCACCCCTCCCCTTTATTAGAAAGGGGAGGGGTAGAGGCTGGTCAACACTAACTATCTTATACCTAGCTAATCAGATTCGCGACCCATTCGTACATTACATTTTACCCATTCACCAAAAGAACTCGTCCATCACCAAACAATCCTTCAACCGCCATAATACCACGTGCTCTCAAGGGAGACCTACCAAAATTGCGCCCCATGCCATAAAAATTTTAATGATGATATATATATACAATTCTAATAATGACCAAATGAGAGGGGAGGGAAATGAATCCAATAATAAACTTAAAATAAACACAAATACAAACTAAACATAATTGATGTTAGTAGGGACCGTCCAATCCATAAAACAGAGAGACCGCTGTATTCTGTCCAGGGGACAAAATCAAGAGACGCTCTCGCTAAGGGAGTGGGAAAAAGTATAAAATATTAGGCTGGAATGGGAAAATATAAAACTGGCCCAGTCGAGATGAAAGGCGGGGGGGTCAAAAGAAACTGGGAAGGTTGGGAATCTCGACTTGGATCATAACCAAAGAACGGCTGGGATGCAGGCCAGGAACAACACTTACTCACATTAACTAGGTACACCAATCTCCAGCTAAGCGAAAACTCAGGGTTACTGAGGTAATCCGCCGCTGGCGCCCAAGAACATTAGAAGCGATACTCCTCCTCCGACAAGCCGAGCATATCTCGTAGGGGATCCTTCGCGGGCCTCGCCACTAATTCACGATAGAAGACCTTCCTAGGCCGAGAAAGGTCACTGGACAGGGGAACGGCCCTCAAGGCCGACCGACACTCGCGAAGGAAAACCGATTGATCCCGGGGTTTACGACCGCGCTCAACCCGCGAGATGGTGGGGTGGGGTTGGGGGGCTGCTGGTAAGGCCAGGGAACGCGTCCCTAACAATCCCCTCCAGAATCGGATCTCCTCCAGTCAATGCGCGGCGTAGGAAAGCCAACCTAGAGGCACGGATGTGACTCGGCAGGTGCGGCATTCCCAGCCCCCCCCCATGACACGGGCGTTTAGTGCAGACTCGTCTGTCGACCCGATTCCTGCGTCCCCTCCATGAAATGGAGGATAGCGATCGCTCGAGCGCCTTCTTGTGGGTCTTACAGAGAGGAAGTACGGACAATCGATAAAGAATCAGGGGGAAAATGTATGTAGGACACACCTCCGCCCTGACCTTCACGGACAACCTCCGTCGATTCCAAGTCTGACCGGCGGAATCGACCTTTGCTCGTACTTCAGACCAATTCTTCTCCAGCTGGAGGTCAGGCCCAAACCACACTCCAAGAATGCGGACAGAACCGTCTGTCCAATCGAAGCGGCCCGGAAGAGCGACCCCCTTTCCAGGCAATCCCCTCAATAATCGGATCTCCATCTGTCAACGCGCGGCGAAGGAAAGCCAACCTCGAGGCACGTTTGTGGCTCAGCAAGTGTGGCATTCCCAGCCCCCCATGACACGGACGTTGTGCACAGACTTCTCTGTCGACCCGATTCCCGCGCCCCCTCCATAAGATGGAGGATAGCGAGCGCTCGAGCGGCTTCCTATGGTCGTCACAGAGAGGAAGTACGGACAATCGATAAAGGACAAGAGGGAAAATGTATGTAGCACACACCTCCGCCCTGCCCTTCATGGACAACCTCCGTCGACGCCAAGTCTAACCGGCGGCGTCGACCTTTGCTCGCACCTCAGACCAATTTTTCTTCAGCTGGAGGTCGGGTCCAAACCACACTCCGAGAATGCGGAGAGGACCGTCCATCCAACCGAAGGGCCCCGGAAGATCGACCCCCTTCCAGGCACCTAGCCGCAAGCCGCACGACTTGTCGCGGTTTATTTTGGCCCCTGTCACCTTCTCGTACCGATCAAGCGCCTTCTGTACTGCCTCAAAATCGTTGCGGGACGATACGAAAGCAGATACGTTATCGGCGTACGCGGAAACCCTGGCTCGAGACCCTCCAGGAACGGCAATTCCACGCAGGGCCGGACTTCCGGTCTCGTCCTTCAGCCGGCGAAGGAGAGGCTCCAACGCCAAAGCATAAAGGAGAGGCGGCAGCGGACAACCCTGACGAACCGACCTAGACAACACGAACGCGTCCGACAACCTTCCGTTCACCTGTACCACCGCACTGGGGGAGCGATACAGGAGGCTAATCCAGCGGCAGAAGTTGGGTGCGAATCCAGCGGCCTGCAGGACAGCAGCAAGGTAGCGATGGTCGACCCTATAAAATGCCTTGGACTGATCCAAATTGATCAGCGCGGCTTCTTCGTCGTCTTTTACACCCTCTATGATCGTGCGGATCAGATGCAGGTTGCTCTGAATTGTTCGGCCCCTCACAGAACAAGTCTGCTCAGGTCCCAACAGAGACTCGGCAACTGACTGCAAACGCTCCTGCAAGATCTTGGCCATAATCTTTAACTCTGTTAAGCAGAGTTATGGGCCTGTAATCATCTAGCTTCCCCCCACCACCTTTGCCCTTTTTCAACAGAGTGATCACACCCCTGGTGATCCGGATGGGGATGGACCCCGACCGAAACCAGTTGTTAAACACTACAGTAAAACTTGGAACAAAGATGTGCGACTGCCTCAAGTACAATTCATAGGGCAAACCATCCAGACCGGGCGACTTGCCTCTGCCGACCTTCTTCAAAACCGCGTAGACTTCGCCCTCCGTAATCTCTCCCTCGCAGCTAGCCGCTTCCGTCGGCGAAAGCCGAGGAAAGTCAGCCAAATAGCTACGAAACTCCTCCTCACGGTACCAGGCTCCTTGGTAAACCGGTTCTCGAAATGGCACCGAAACGCTCCGCACATGTCGTCAGTGGCCCGAAGAGTACGCCCCTCCGGGGATTTGACTTCACGAATGTAACGATCGCCACCTCGACGGACCTCTTCCCTGCGCAGATCTGCGCCCAAGTTCACGGCTTCGGAAGACATGTTGCTTAACTTATGTCTAATTACCTGACCCATGTACTGCTCGCTATTCGATCGATCCAGGAGCTCCTTAGCTAAGGCTATCTCTAGGGGATCCCGTTTGCTGAAATCAGTGGTGAAGGACCTAATCCTACATTTAAGGCGTTCCCACCATCTATTCCCGATAACCGTCCCCACTAGCTCCCGCTGCACTAGTCTAATTATCTGCTCCTGGAAGTCCCGCCTGTCCAGTAAAGACAGATTGAACTTCCAGTACCCAGCCATTCTAGGCCTATTGTCTAACGCTACCCGTGCACAAACGAGTTTGTGATCCGAATAGCCTACCCAGTGGAACGTAGGCAATTTAGTAGTTCTATGTCGGCTCTTCTCACTAACATTCTGTCAAGGTAGCTAACCACCTTGTCAAAAGGCCAATTAAGAGCCCACGTCCACATTTTTTCCTCGGGATGAACGACCCGGTATCTATCGACGAGACCATGATCGTCGATCAGATCGACCAGGCTGCGATCGCCCCCTCTTCCACTAGCACCTCTTCTCCCTGTCTAACTTGGGGTCCAGGATGGCATTCCAGTCCCCCATTAAAACTAGGCGCGTTGAATCCACCAGGAACGGCCCCAACCGCCGAAAGAACGAGACCCGCTCCCCCTGGTCATTGGGCGCATAAACCGCAACGACCCGGAACGAACCACTTTTCACGGCAATATCGGCCACGATCAACCGTCCCTCTGCATCGGTATGCACAAGGTCCACCTTCGCATCGAGAGTACGTCTGACAAGCAAAGAAACACCTCTGGCAGACCGGTCCCCATATGCTGAATAAACGACAAAGTAAAGCACAAACGTATCGGAACTGCAAAGTGGGTCTCTTCGATCGCGGCGACATCCACATCAAAGGACAACAGGTCCCGGAGCAGGCGGGCAGCCTTACCCCAATCCCTCAAGCCATTCACATTCAGTGTAGCTAACTTAATTGCCATCGTCTAGGCCTGCAAAAAGAAAAAAGAATAAGCGCAAAAACCTTATACACATACGGGGTGAAAATCTGCGTTGAGCAGGACCCCGACGGATTGTCCCAGACTACCAGTGCCCAATTCAGTCGTCATACGACCGCCCAGGACAATACCGCCAACGTCAATAGGGTACATTAATTTAATAGCCCTATATAAGGAGGGGTGAACTAAAACCGGGACTCTCCCAGAGCAAAAGTTGCGCAGTTTCTTCAAGTCCAACTCACACATTCTAATGTTCGAAAAGGCCTCCTTGGCCTCGAATATGTAGCTCCATACTTTTAGGTAGCCACCAGTGTCTCTGACACAAGTAATGACACCTGGAGCCTTTGGGAAATTACGGGGGTCCTCGACACTTTTGCCGTCCACCACCGTCGTTTTGTACAGCACCCCCAACAGGGCTTTCCTTTGTTTGGACAGGCCCCTTATGTACTCTTCTTTGTCAATTTTACAAATTGACTCGGGGCCTTTAAACAATTTCTTTTTCTTCTTTTTCCCCCTAGCAGGATGAGGAGGTGGACAAGACTAATCAAAACAGATAACTGAAATTTTTTTAAGATCAGCTTTCCGTTTCACAGTATGATCACGTCGGCCTCACGTGGGCGATGTTGTGAAAACGTATTCCTAAAATAGAGTATATTTTGAATGAAAAATGAAAAGAATTTTATTCTAATCTAAAATCTATCTCACGCACGGTGAATACTAGACCCGACTTCTTTAATATTTCCCCTTTTCTAGCAAGATTAATGGTCGCCAAACGTACATATAAATCCAATAAAACATTCGATTATGAATAATATTTTCCCAAATGTTTAAGATTTCTGAGTACTTATAAATTAAAAAAAAAATGTTGTCACTTTATATTTTCTAGTTATTTTTGATAAATAAATCCCCCACCTAGTAGTAATATATTAGATAAATATCCGTCATCAAACTGTCAATGCATTTCTACGATATTTTAAACTAAATAATAAAGTAAATAATATTTTTTTCAAATCAGATTACCGTAGTTATTTTTTTTTAAATCAGTTTTTATTCCTCAAATAAAGTTTCAGGAAAATATATTTTATTTTTGGAAGATTTTTTTTAATAAAGAAAATTACATTTGCGAAGAAAGGCTAAAAATGGCGCTAATAAGCTTTTTTTAGCAAAAAAAAAAAAAAAAAAAAAAAAGAAGAAAGCCCTCGTTCCAGTCAAATTAAATTAGTTAAATTAGCTTTTGAAATACAACAAAATATTCTGATTATTGGAAATGTTAAATCTAATCTATCAGCTTGAAATTAAACTAGAATAAAAGCTTCAAGAAAGATTAATTTTAAACCTTAGGTATCGCGTTTTCTGTGGCGGCCGCTATGGGCGCTTAGCCAAGTGTTTTAGAATATTCGCTTTCCGACTTTGAAACCCCGATCGATTTATCAGGCAGGTGACGTTATCAGCCTGGGGATAATAAGTGTGGTCAAATACAAAATAACATTTTTCGTCTTATTTTCCCATTTACAGCGCAGTTTTATGCGAAACAATTTTCAAAACAGCTAACAAAACGAGTTTATATATATATATATATATATATATATATATATATATATATATATATATATATATATATATATATAAGTAGGTATTGACGTAGAAAACTCAAGTAATGTCAAAATCAACATCGGTAGGATTTTCTTAAATTTATTCCACAAACATTTCAGTCATAATCCATTACTCAGCAAAATCTTCAATAAGAACAATATTAAGATTAGTTACAGCTGCACTAGAAACCTTGAACAATATATAGCCCGGCATAATAAAGTAACTTTAAATAAATACTTAAGCAGCACCAATAGCAAAATTAACACAGAAAAAAGTGTAATTGTCGAAAAGGCATTAATTGTTCGATGAACAATAAATGTATGTATAAAGGTTTCATTTACAAGGCTAGCATTAAACATAATTGCGAGATAAAATTTTATTTTGGTTCCGCAGCCAATAACTGGAAATCGAGATTTTACCATCATAAAACACCAATATTTTTAAAAGAAGGCAACACTAAGCAATATGCAAATGCCACGGCACTATCAAAATTTTACTGGGATATTAAAACAGAGGACTATACACCGGTAGTAAATTGGAATTTCGTTGCGAAAAAAAACTACACCCTTTTCCGGTCACGGCGACCGATGCAACATGTGTTTGATGGAAAAAAGATTCATTCTCAAAAGTATTAATGACTGAAATCTATTTAATAAACGAAATGATCTTATTTTACCTTGTAATCATAGGAAAACTTCCCTTAAAATATATTAATTCTAGATAAATATATTATCCAAATATCATATGCACTTCCCATATTTTACGTTACATATTGATTAACCCCCTTTAACCATTTCAACGTCTTTGCTCTTCGTTCCTCTTTTAAACTTTAAGTTTTTTTCTTTTTTTCTTTTTTACAATACACTCTACCTACATTCTACTTTCTGCATTTACACTCCAATATTGTACTTAGTTTACATTAAACTTGAGCTTTGAATTTGCGTGTAATTTAGCGTTCATCCCATGAGACCCAGTATATGTATATATATATATATATATATATATAAATCAAATATAATAATTAAATCGAGTCTGATGAGTTGGAGAACAACGAAACTGAGAACAAGGATATGTATATTTATTAATACACACACACATATATATATATATATATATATATATATATATATATATATATATATATATATATATATATATATTGAATAAAAACAGACCACTTTAAGGTTCCATGTATTAAATTATTTCACACAGCCCTTTTAAAGGGCTCTGGATCATCAGACTTTACTTCCAAAGATTGAAATGAAAATGAAAAGAAATTTTCACATTTTTTTTTTTTGTGACGGGCCGTATTAAGCATATGTAAATTGAGGAAGTGAGGGGAGAGAAGACATGATTGAGTTTGATGTACCATTTCAATTCCTTATCCTTAAGTTCACTTGGTGTGGGCCAGACGACGCTTAACTTAACGTATGTTATATTTTGATAATATATATATATATATATATATATATATATATATATATATATATATATCCACAAACACACACGTATACAGATTTTGTATATATTGAAGAAGATTGTTCACACACATCTTTCTCTCTCTCTCTCTCTCTCTCTCTCTGTATATATATATATAGTAATGCTAACACACACAGACACACACACACGGGCGCACACACACACACACACACACACACATATATATATATATATATATATATATATATATAAACTTTATTCGATTGCTTTGATGCGTACGCGGAAACCAATATTAGAACAAATATCAATAAACGGATATCAATAATATTTCAAATTTCAATATAAATCTGAAGTTTGCAGTCGACACATAAAAACGTGAGCTGAACATTGGGTTGGATCTCGCTACAGTTAAATAGAAAACTATGTCTTGAATGACTGATTGCAAAGTTTGGTAATGTATGTAAAATTTATGTCTTTCTTGACAGGTGATTTGGATTGCCACATTTGTTGCCGTTATCTTCACTTCAGTTGGCATCGGCCTGCTCATTGGTGCCGTCCTTGGAATCATTTCAGTCATCGTGAGGACACTTTGGTACGCACATTTTGATAAAAATCAATAATTCTGTTTTGTCTCCTTTCACAACCCATCAGAATTAGAATATGCTGTTACCATTAAATATCATAGAGCTATGGCTTGCGTGTTCGGAAGCCATTGTTAATTGGTTTGCTCTTTATTAGATGCACAATACATTTTTCCTTGTGCCATATTTGAATTTTTCTAGTGAATATCCAATTATTGAATAAAATGTACAATAAATACGATACTATCTGTCTATATTTCTGCGATGATGTATTTTGTACATTATTTACATTATTCGGACTATTGTCCTCATCTTTGTCGCCATATTTATTACAACGTTTCGGCCTTCTTCAGGTGCTCTGGTAAAAACATGCAATGTTGACAGCAAAAAATTGCAATATGAGCACTGGTAAAAATGGTTGCTGAAGACATTAGTTTTATAATACCCAGAAATTCATAAACAGATGTCCTCAAAGACACACGGCACAGTGGATAAAGGCATTGGTTAGATACAGTGACAGGAGTGAGTTCAATATCCAGTTAAGGCAGTGGAGAACTTTCAGAGAGAAATTAACAGGAGATAACTGATAACTGACAACCCATTAAACATGGCACAGTCTACCCCAGTGAGCGAAATAAAGGGTTCAGTTCGACATTCCTACCACCTGAAAAAGACCTGAGCATACAACGGCCGAAACGTTGTAATAAATATGGCCACAATAGTCCGAATAATGTACAATAAATACGATGCTATTTTGTTTTAATCATGACATTCGATAGGGATTCTGATATCTCCGAAGATGACAGCAACGGTGACAGACATAATTATTGTTTAACAAAGCTGGAATTGAAGTGAACATTGATAATATTTCGGGGTTTATGTACATCATCTTCATAAAAATAATAGGTGGTGCTTACTGTTTTGCAGGAAAGTTAAAGATAAATAAAATGAATAGAAGAATGCTTGACGTCACGCTATTTCCAGTCGATCAGTTGAATACACTGTTACAGTCTTTGCCTTCCAATCGATCAAATGATTACCGTATTTGACGGCATATAAGACGCACGGATCTATAAGACGCACCCCAATTTCAGCAGGGCAAATCAAGAAAAAATTAGTAATTAGTAAAATTAGAAAACCTACATATGGCATATAAGACGCAGGGGAATTTTAAAAGATATTTTTGTAAAAAGAAAAAAAAGTACGCCTTATATGCCGTCAAATACGGTAATTGTAATAATGTTATTCTCTTCTCCCGCCACGAATTAATGTCGCGCGCACACACACACACACATACACACACACACACGCGCGCACACACACACACATATATATATATATATATATATATACATACAAAAAAGAAATCAAACTCAGCATCATCAGCTACGTATATGCTTGTAATGTACTGGTTGTGTTTCCGTAACCTACATAGAATTTAAAATAGCAAAATCCTTGAAAATTAGCTGAAAGCGCTCGGAACGAATAAACACTTGGCCAGTATATTGCCTGCACATAAGAAAAACAAAATAATAATAATAATAATAAAAAAAAACATAACAGAATATATATACTGTAGGTGGAAACAAATATTCGTACACATACAAATATTTATTTGTTGTATTTCCAACTAATGAATAAACATACTTTTCATATAACTAGCTGTACACAGATGCATAATAACTGAATATCCATAGAAAAAAGAAAAAAAATTCATTTAATAGAAATAAATCCCATTTATCCATTTTAAGGGAAAGAAAAGTATTATATATATATATATATATATATATATATATATATATATATATATATGATAATAAAAATCCTTATTCTCTCGGAGGGAAGAATGTCGTAAACTATTTAAATAGTCTTCTTCACTTCTTCCTATAAATAGTCACTTGGTCAGTAATTCTAGAGTTTGTACTTGACAAATAAATTGAATGAGGCTTGAATTAACTCAAGACTTCCTTCAGTTACTAAAACATACATATATATATATATATATATATATATATATATATATATATATGATAATAAAAATCCTTATTTCTCTCGGAGGAAGAAATGTCGTAAACTATTTAAATAGTCTTCTTCACTTCTTCCTATAAATAGTCACTTGGTCGGTAATTCTAGAGTTTGTACTTGACAAATAAATTGAATGAGGCTTGAATTAACTTCAAGACTTCTTCAGTTAAAACATACGCCATATATATATATATATATATATATATATATATATATATATATAAAAGTTAAATTACCAGGGTAACTACAGGAGGTTAATCCAAGTTTCGCTCAAATTTGTGTACAAACTTAGAATCACTGGACAAGTGATGATATATATATATATATATATATATATATATATATATGTGTGTGTGTGTGTGTGTGTGTGTGTGTGTGTATTGTTGCATAGATGTAATCCAGGCTTTCACGCTTTTGCGATGATCAGACAAATTAGTTTAGTTTTTTAAAAAGTCGATTTATTTATTTATAAACCAATTTGTCTGACAATCGCAAAAGCGTGAAACCTTCGTTTATAAGCTACTATCCATACAACTGAATATGTTAACTCTATGACAGATATTGAGCACTTTCCACCGAGTACCGCGCATATTTAAGCTAAATATTATGAAAGACCAAACTGGGACAAAAGAAATCTTGTTGCACCAATCATCCAGATAAGGAGAGCCTGTCTATCCGTCAAAAATATCATCATTGGAATTAGATTGGTAAAACTTACAATATAGTTTTATGGAAAAAAAATTATCATATGTATTATCATTTTATTATGATCATCTTATCGTTAGAAAGCCTTTGTCATTGTTAAAACATTTTTTTTATTAAATAATTCTTTATGTTGTTTTTATTTTCCCACAGGGTGGAAGCAATCTCTCTCGGTATAATCAATAATACAAAAGTCTTCTTGGATCAGAACAAATATGAAGGTAAGTATATATATATATATATATATATATATATATATATATATATATATAAAAGTGTTTGATTTGATGAATCAAATCGAAGTACATTTTGAGTGTCACATAGTGGAAAATAGGTACGACGATTCAAGTAGTTAGAAGATTTTTCTTTTGTTAAGCTAATGACTAACGTGGGATAAATTCACACTGAGTACAGTTTTTTTTTAAACGTTTCATGCATTTCTGCTCTGATGAAGTTCCCTCTTTTTTTCTTATATTTTCTCACACTCAGTAAATTCTACGCATTATTGGCTTCATTGCCTAACTTGGAGTGAAATGATTAAATGAATATATTTAGGCAATTTCAGGAGACAGGACACTCATCTTGCAAAATATGACTAACACTAGAAACATTCTTTAAATATCAGCTTAATAAAATAGCTTAATATTAGAAATGCAATAAAATAAAAGCACTGGACGGCCGTTTCGTCATATATTTGGGACTCATCAGTAGTGCGCATCCACTACCGAGAATTGAAACCCTGGCAAATTTGCAATCTCTTTATCACCGAGACCCGGTGGGACAGTTTGGTATGATGTTTGCTTGACAACCTAACTGTCAGGGTTTCAGTTCTCGGTAGTGGATAGTTTGATAATTGGTCACAAATATAAAAATGTATTTGTATTTTTTGGGAACAGATTAACTCACTTAAATTTTGATAATTGTCGATAAATAGAAAAATGTTTTCGCATTCATAGGAACTGATTAACTCATATTTTGCCAACTGGCGACAAAGATAAAAATGTATTTGTATTTTTGGGAACTGATAAACTCGTTCGAGATTATGATGACTTTCTTAATCTTTGTCTTTGTTGCATATATATGTCTATTCATGAGAATTCGTCCGGAAATAAAGCTTAATTGATTCGGTTTTGCGCAGTTTTGTCCAGTCGATATATATTGACCGCCTTTGATAACGTGTGTTCTTAATGTATTACAGATGACACTTCCAGCCGGAATAAAAGTTGTGTCTTTCTCATCTCCACTTTATTATGCTAACGTGGACATTTTTCGGAATGAAATTGACAGCAAAACTGGAAACTTCAAGATAATTGATGAAGCGCCTGATAATTCAAATGATCAAGAGGTATGTTTAATTTTCACGCTCATATTTCGGTGTTTTCAGACGTAATAAATTAACTTACAACATTTAAATAATCCCTTTTCATTGATAATAATTATAAAGGATATATTTATTACCATAGAGTTAACATTTAGAGTGCGGTGGAAAAAGAGGAAGGAGTGTCTTGGAAATTGTCATCCAAACTTCTTAGTCTTGCTTTTTCTGGTACCGTAGGTTCTAGAGGGAAATAATTTATCTCTTTAAAAATGGCGGAAGAGGCAGCACTGTAAGGTAAGACTTTTATCTGCTTCTTTAATCTCTCTTACAGGCTATGTGGTCAAGCTTGCCTCTCCAATATGGGTCGTCTGAAACAATGTAACAAACACGGAAAACCAACCCAAATTTTCGATCGCAAGCCAAGTAATATAATAATAATTTGGACAGAGTGACCTTTATTAACAATACTTTAATATTTACATTTTGATTTGAAAAATACATCATAAAGATGCATCAAGGCGAGTCATAATAATGGGCTCTGATTTCATTGCAAGTTTCGGGTTTTTCGCATCTTATTTGCTCCTTCAAACTTAGATAGCAAGCCCTCGTTTCTATCGCGGCGCTACGAAAAGACAAGCTTGATGCTAAAATCCTTTGAGCAGATTTGTCACGTTGCACCAGCTAATCAAGTCACTTCACGTGTGCTCAATCGTTCTGATTAGGCGCATGCTCGCCTAAACTCAATTTTACCGCCAAAAGTTTATGTCGTTTTTAATAACATAATTCAGCAGTAATAACATATTATGCTGATTGGGATTCACTTTGTGACTTTCTTCGAGACGCCCCCTTGGATAGATATTTTAAACATCCTATTGAGGAATGTGTCTGTGATTTTTCTTCTTGGGTCAAATCCAGCATAGATGCTCTCTACCTTCCATCAACATGTCTGATGGCAACCTTCAGGAGACTGACTGGTTGCGCCTTCTCCGGCTGACATTCTCGGCTGACATGAAGTAGAAAGACTGTATAGAATCCATTGCTGGGTCAGCTGCTAAGAAAGTTGGTTCACTGCGTCGTGTTAAACAGTTTCTCTCTCCAGAATTTATCTTTCATATCAATAAGTCTACTGTTCGCCCATGCTTAGAATATTACTACGACATATTGTCCGGTGCTCCTGTTACATATTTAGAGATCCTTGATAAAATTAAGCGAAGAATCAGAAATTTTCTTGGTTTCGACCTTGCGTCTCGGCTTCAGTCAGTTTCCTTCCGCCGTAACGTTGCTTCCCTGTGCCTTTCCATAAATGTTTTCATGGTAATTGTTCAGATGAGCTCTTCGATATGAGACCTAGACTTTATGTATTTACGTGCAGTACTAGATTAGCAAAAAGGTCTCACCAATTTACAGTTGAATTGGATAGATGTAACCGGATGTTCTATGGTAACAGTTTTTCTCTCTCGAATTTCTTGCTTGTGGAACTCTCTTCCGGTTTTATGTTTTCCTCCCAAATTTAATCTTCAAAAATTTAAATGCAATATCAATAGTTATCTACTGTCTTCTTGATTCCTCTTCTATTGTTCTCCCTCCTTTATAATGTTTCTGTTTTCTAATTCTTTTACACCCCGTTGTGTCCTAGTGGCTTTACTAATTTGAATGGGGTAAATTCGATTTAAAAATAAAAATAAACTGTTTGTATCTTCAAAAGTTTCATACATTTTTATTAGTTTTATTCATTGACAGAATGGGTGCAATTGCACTTAAATAGGTAAACTATATCATTAACCTCTTTAAGTCTAAGACCAATCGTTATCTATCCTACATATTTTTATAACATGCAATTCTTATTTCTTTCAATTACGCTCTTACAAAACCTCATTCATTATCCCTCTACCTTGAATTACCCTTGGGCCTTGTATTAGATGAAAAATAATATAAAAACAACCCGATTATGAAAAATATTATTTATTCCTATATTCGATATTGAAAGAAAGAAATTGAAATGGATTAATGTGTACCTATTTTAAATTAGAAATATTGAGACATTATATAAGCGTGTTGTAGTGTCATATTGCATTTGCATTAACAGCACCAGACTGATCCCAAATCAAATAAGGCCATATTGAGATTTTGTATTGGTTCAAATATACCACAGAAGAATAAACTTCCTGACATTGTGCGAAAAACATGTAACAAGACATTGTTGAATAGAACCATGAAATCTATAATGTCTCTGGTAAAAATAAAATGTGATTGTTTGCATTCATGTTTCACTCTTTATTTACATCGACCTGAAAAACATCAAGCTACGATTGTCTAAGAATGATTGGAAAAGAAGCAAATCAACCAGATTTTTCGTTTCTTAATTGAATATTAATTTTATATAAATATCTTAATCTTTCATCCTGTATGTCTGAAAATTGTCTGATTGACAAAATACATAATGAATTTTAATTTTTCCTCAGGTTCAAACAGACGTTCCCTTTATAATAAATCCAAAGTCTGCGAACAGTTTGCACGAAGATAAGTTTCATCAGAAAATTATCATCGAATGTTCCGGTATAAGTTTTATTGACGGAATGGGTGCAACTGCACTTCAACAGGTAAACTATAATATTAACTTCTTTAAGTCTAGGACCAATCGTTATCTATCCTACATATACTCATATAACATACATTTCTTTATTTAGTCCATTTACGTCCTTAAAACAACCTCATTTAATAGCCATCTATCTTGAGTAGCTCTTAGCTCTTGTATTGATTGAACAATAGTATAATTACGACACGAAGCATTTATTCCTATTTTTGCCATTGAAAGAAAGAAATAGAAGCAGATTAAGAAGTGCAAACCTTTTTTTTAATTTCAAATTAAGTGGCATTACGTGGGAACTTTATGGAATTAGTAGCACGCCTTAGTACCAAGGATCTCTGCAACTACTACACCTACTTACAGCCGCGGCGTTGGAAGTCTTGGGGGGGTGTTGTACGATTACATTTGCTGTGTCTATAAAAATAATACATGATTTTTCTAGTGTTAGAAAACATAAAATAAAAATGATTTTTCAATATTTGTTTTCTTTTCTCTCTGTTGATATTTTAAAGACTTCATTTATTAAACAACTAACAGACATACCCAGCTGGTCAATCAGAAAAAGCGTTCAATTAGAATGGAGCAAAAACAGCATCATGTTTAGATGTAACAGGGTCTATCTTCTTCAATAACTTTAAAGTACTTTCAATAAAAAAAGATTTTGAATTAATGCAATTGCTGATATAACAGAAGTAGTCTGTATTTATTCAATCGAAGTTAGCCGAGGAAATGAAAAGATAAAACAGGCAACATGAAGACTCACTTCAGACCACAATTATTTTGGAGTTTTTGAAATTTAATTTGTCAGTGTGCTACTAGGGATGTAAAAGAGGATACATTTATAAAGTAATTGTTAAATTTGATGAAAATTGGTTGAAAGATCAAAGAAAAATAAGAAAGAAACCAGTAAAAATCGCCATTTTTCGCTATTCACACGGATTTTCATTATATGGATGGACTCAATTATCAAATTAAATGACTGTTAAACAATCAACTTGTTGTTGGCTACACTTGAGCGAAGTTTGTATTAAATTACTTGAAAATTGAAGGAGTTTTTAGTTCAAGATTTGTGTTGAAATCGATTTGTGTTGAAATCGACTTTTCGTTTTTCGCGGTTTTTCGCTAAACGCTGTAGCGTAGAGATAAAGAGTTATCGTTGAGATCGACATGATTTAAATAACCTACATACCAAGTTTGAAGGAAATCGGGTGAAAAAACTTGAATTTATCGATTTTGATCGGCTTTATCGATTATTAATTTTTTTTTAAATTATCGCTTTTTTACACTAAGAAGCTATATCTTACATTGCACAATGCATGTGCCAAGTTGGTCTAAATCGGTTGGATGGATCTCGAGTGAAAAGGTGTCACACAGACTGACAAACAGACACAAAGATACACAGACAAACAGACACAAGGATACACATACATCCTCGGTTTTATATATATATAGATAATATGCTTTTCCAAAAACGAATCAAACGGAACAGTTCTTGTGACCTATATTAACAGACTGCATAAAAGACAAATGGATTTTTGAATTATCATAAACACTGACATTATGTTCCGTTCATCAAAATAATTCTTCTCACAAAAAATTAATAGCACAAGAAAATATTTTATGTCTCATAATATTGATTATTATTGTGAATTATATAAAAACATTCCATAAATTTCTGAAAGAAGAATCCTTGTGAATTTCCGGCAATCAAGGAGAGTCTGGATATATGCTTTGTCTGCATATATATTTTTGGAAGATCTAATGAATGAATACATTGGAGAAATTATAATTTCGAACACAGGTGACAAAAACCAAACCAAAAATACAAGCGTTTAGTGACCTTAAACATATTAGCAGTAGCAGCACTGAATAACCCTATGAGCAGCAGGTCTCGAGTATAAAAAACACGTGAACCCGAAAGTAACTCTCTCTCTCTCTTTCTTCCGAGTTTTCCACTTTCGAATTGGTGTCATGAACTTTCCACGTTGAAGCTAAAATGGCTGTGGACGCTTCACCTAAAAACACACAAAGATAGTAAGTTCCCACTATAAAATATTCATGAACATTTCGTTGTGTATACAATTTACGTCCAAAAAAAGAAATTATTGATTTAAAGTTTTCTTTTGTTAATTTTGTTTTAATAAATGTTATCTTACATATTAAATCAACTTCTACTTTTTTCACCACCATTATTTCATGTAATATGAAATGTTCCCTTAAGAAACCTTACACATTTAATTATTGAAGTAGTCAATCACTAAAAGTTTTACAGTCACCATTTTGCTGCACGGATACCTTGTTTATAGGACGATTAGTACTTTTTGTTGAAAGGATATTAAGTGACAGTATTATAATATAATATAATATATATAAAGTAATATAATAAAATAATAATATAATGATAAATAATAATAAAATAGTGAATAATAATAATAATAATAATAATAATAATAATAATAGATAAGTGGGGCAATACAACTGGACAATGTGCAAACACTTTGGAAAATGTAAGCAAACACTGAAGTATGAACATCGGCCAGCGCCGGTTACAGAAATAGAAGATGTCACCATTCTATGGGATTAAAATAGGCCGGACAATTGTCAAAAACCAGAAAGAAAAAAAAACTAATTGAATGGCTTGTCCAGCGGATTGTAACATAGCAACCAAGGAATTTGAAAAACTATCAAAATACAAAAGACCTGGAAATTGAAATAGAAAAAATGTGGAAATTGAAAACAAGAATAATACCAGTGGTATAGGTTGCACTTGGAATTATAAAAAAATGGAACAAAACAACACATTGAAAGAATCCCTGAAACCCCAGCTTAAAGACATACAGAAAATTGTCTTATTAAGTACAGCACACACACTAAGGAGAACTTTGTCTATGTAACGCTAGCAACTTCATCGGAGGAATATAACAACACACCACGACCTGCCTTAGGTCTTTCCGCAGACTTGGTAGGTAGTGTGTCCATAGCAGAAATCGAATGATGATGATGATGACAATAATAATAATAATAATAATAATAATAATATATAAATAAATAAATAAAAGTGCATGGAGACATGTCCATAGTCGTACATACGTATGTGCAAAGTTCTATTAAAGATATTGCAGCTTACACTTCAGAAAATTTCCTTGTTGGATTGCTAGTGCTGATGTTAGGGGAAATTCCTTACAAGACAAGTAGAAGAGTACAAGCTAAACAAAGAGAAAATAAATTGGGCAACGTCTAAGCTTCATGTCTGCAAAAAAATAAACAAAATAAAAAAAAAAAAAACAGTTTTTCAAATAGACGGTTATTCCCTTAATATTGCTGTTACTGTATTCACTTTTGACTCTCTTGGCAATTTTCTTTTTTTTAAAGCGATGATTAGAATTTTAATAAAAAACAAACATATGAAAGTGCATTTATACGTTTTCTTTGTTCTTGAGAATTGACTACAAAGATATTAAACATTATCTATTAATTAGACTGAATAAAAAACAAAACTCGTTTTCATAATTATTTATAAAATGGTAAATAATAAATATTGCATTGTAGTTAGCTTGCATATTTTGATAATTTTGTAATTTTTATAATTTTTTTGGATACAAAGATTTCTTTCCAAATTCCTTTCTTTATAAAATGGTAAATAAAACTTTATAAATATCACATCATACTTGGTGTAATGACAAAAATGCACAAGTTTAGGCTTTAGGAAAGCTTTATTCAACTGTGAATATAAGGTTCGCGTATAGTGTCCTCTTATAGTCCGAGTAAACAGAAATAGAGGAGAGTAAAGAAACAAGGGGAGACCACTCTTGATTATTCGTAACACTTAATTCACATATTTTTATAATTTTGTTAATAAAAATTGCCGAGGGAGTCAAAACTGTATGCAGTGATAGCAGCATCAAGGGAATAACTGTCCTTTTGAGACATTTTCTTTTTGCGGTCACAAAGGTTAAACATGGCCATAAATTGCTTATATTACAATAATACAATAACAAATACAATAACAAACATTAACTTTGAGAAATAATTCGGTTAATTTCTATAACATATATAAGAAATTATATAATTTCCATAAAATAATAAAATATCTATATAAAATTCTATATATTTACTAAGCGCACTTCGAACATTATATCAAATGGATGTAGGATGCGAAATTGAAAGAATAGAAATAATGTATTGACCCAATTTTCTAAATAAGAAGTATCTTCCCAGTTTGAAAAATCACCTTTCAAAATACCGGATTTCCAGGCTCGGTCATCGGCTTGTTAATAAAGTAATACAAATGCTAATTAATTGTACAGTACACATGATGTTGGCAGTTATTTGTAATTTTATGCTTTAATTAAAAAAAAGTGTCTGCTAGACATAGTTACATAATTTGCATAGTTACATAATTTATGTAACAGGATTTATGTAACATGATTTATGTAACATGATTTACGTAACATGATTTACGTAATATTATTAATAGTTTGCCTTTTAATTTATTTCTTATCATTTATTTACCTTCACGCTCGCTTTTCTAAGCCAAATGTCAAAGAAAGAAAAATGAAAATAAAAAGATCGTTGTACATGTAAGCTACATCAAATACTAAGTACTTCTTTGTTCTCAGGAATGCGGTAGACATGACATAAATCTCATTAAAAATATTGAAATTAAGTGCTTGTATCATTTGAAAATCACTAGTAAAATCGAAATATTGTTGAAATTCTACATAAACAAATGTAATAAAAATCCATTTATCTTGGCTCTGTGTTTTCTTTTATATTTGTTTTGTTTACATTTATATTTCAGTTATATGTTGATTACAAAAACAAAGGAATCTCTTGTTTTTTCTCCGGTGTTAATGGTAAGTATATAATTTACACCATATTTTAGCGTTCGTTTTAGTGAAGATAACAAATTTTGATGGCCTGACGCTTAAATGTGAAAATATGCAGAAAATATGCAGAAAATATGAAAAATGTAAATGTAACGCAATAGAGCGGTTTCGTTTTGTGTTCCACCCATCCTCAATTTATGAGCCCCTCCCACTTATACACACACTATTACATCTCAATTTTCATCAGATAGTATTCATAAGAAATAAACATTTTATAGTAACCTAATTATGAACAATTCAACTAGAAAAACTGAAAATAAATACAATGATTTTAAATATAAATTAATGATCGATCATTCCATCTTAAATCAACAATTTTTTAACTTCAACTTGAGACTTTTCGTGTTAAAATGTTGAATAATTTTACATTCAACATGGATAAAACATCGTGAATTTTAGTGTTTTTTGAGACTTAAGTCGAGCAAAACAAATTCACAGATTTGGACAAAAAAAAAAAAAAAGAAAAAAAAAGAATGACGTCAAAATCCACGAAAACTTTTCATCCTTTAATAGTCGTTTTTAGTTTAATTTGTAACGTTTATAAATGTAGATAGAAAAAAAAGAAGCAAAATAAGATAGAGATGGTCACAAAACAGTGCTGAACCAGTCTCAACGCCTTGGGGTTCGGGGGTAGTACACACCGACCCTTCCTGTCACTATGTCTTGGATCAACATCATACTGATAAAGCATTAAGGCGTGAGTATTATCGAATAGGTGAAGCTTTTCTTGTTATCACTGGGACTTATCCCTTGTTCCCAATGAATGTTTACGTTTCATAATCTATGATGGTAAACATGGTATCCCAGATTTTTATGTATTATTGCTGCAAAGATACAGCTTTAAAAAAATTACTTATTTATTTATTTTCTTGTAACTTCATCAATAGTGCAAAAAATTGACCAGCTTCCTTATTTGGACCCACGTCATTTTTTCCTTCCCAGAAACCCTTTCGTATCACTTTATCACTATTCTGGTTTTGACCAAATGACAATATCGGCTAGAAATTTTAATCTCTAATGATAAGATCAACAGTAACCTTAAATCGAATATTTTATTCATCTTGTAGTTGTCATCGAACCAATTTTCTGCCATTTGATGTTTAGGGCGAAGGGAAATATAAGTAAGATTAATGCTGAAGAGGCCAGAAACTTCATCTCGCCGTATGATCACTATTTCGAGTTAGTAAAATCCTATATCCCTTTTGTAAATGCCATGTGTCTTTATGCCGTAGACCAGGGGTCGGCAACCTATGGCAAACTTGTAATTCCCAATGGAATTCAGCCGCAAATGACATCACGAACCAATAACTGCTACAACGCAAAGAAGATATTTAGCTGTTTCAATTTTAATATATACTAAAGTATATATACTATATATTGCTATATAAAATATATTGTAGAACAGGTATATTGACTTTGACTTGTATAAAAATACGTAGGCTATTGAGACACTGATTGATTTTAAGTCGGCACATAGCAAAAGGTTGCCGACACCAGATGTAAACGGTTATAGCTCTCCACAAATTCCATTGTCTTTATTAGCTGTGAATTGCCATAACTTTTGGGGAAAATAGTGAAATTATTTTCCGTTGTCTTCTCCATGGTTTTAAATTCAGAGTAGTCCTTCTCCTAGACGAGCTTCTATTCCAGGCTGGAAATCCCAGTCTACCTTACTATTTAATCCTTAGATGGAGCAAAAGAAATGGATTCATGTCATTGCCAAGAGCAATTGTAAAGAAGTGCACATAACTAAGTTGGAATTTGAACTCGGCTCTCCGATTTCCTTTTCTGTACACATTTCTGTTACACTACCCGCACATCATTCCATAATGATGTGTTAATAAATAAATCAATAAAAATAGGAAAGAACCTTTTAAAATATTATCAATATCCAATTTAAAGAGTTAAATTTCATCTATTCTTACCCCGTTCTTATATGAAATATACAAAATAATCACATGTTGCAGTAAAGATGACAGCAAAACACTTTTCTACATTCACATTTGAAGTTTTTTTTATAAAATGTGGTTAGTAAAAATGAATATTAATAACTCATCTGAAAATGATAGCAAAAATACAACGCAAAATTAATAATATTCATTTTTCTTTGCAGATAGAGTTATATCAATTCTAAAAGCTTCTGGAATGTTCGAGACGCTTCAACATGTCATGTATCTCACCTCTTATGATGCAATGGTAGCTGCAGGTTCTGAAGATGTAAGTAGAAACACTAGATTATTTCATTTATCTGAAAAGGTGTTTTGTCATGTACCAGCTATCACAAACATTGATCAGAAATCCTTTCATGGTAACAGTCTTTTACGAAGGCAATGGCAACTTACAGCAGTACAATACACACAACTGCAATGCCTGACATGTATGGCAATGTTTTGAGTAACGTGAAGAAGACTTCTGTGTTGTGTTGGTTCCCAAGTACCTCAGATCTCAATCTTATTGAATATTTTTCGGATGTGTTGAAACAAAAGGTTCACTATGCAGAATCTCTATTATATAACATATAGCATGTAAAAGAGCTGCTATTAAAATCTTGGCACCAAATCCAAGCGGAATCCTTTACATATATTTAAGAGTCTATACCTGATAGATAAGAGCTGCTTCGCGAGCACAATTAAGACCAACAATTAGGCAGGTGGCCACAATGATTTGTCTCATACATACATAGATTAACATATGGTATGAAAATCGCTTGAGGCGTGAAACTGACAGTCACCATACAGTGTTGATTCCTATGTCCATTATTTATTTATCTATCTGCAGCATTTTTATCAATATAAATCTGCATGAAAGTTCTTTCGCTCTCCAGGTAATGAAGGTGACGACACTCTACATTGGTATATACTAAAGATAATTTCTTTGACTATTTCAACGTAAGAATGATCGATACTTATAGAGAAAGTAAGCGCTAAAAATAAGGTCTCGTGGTTATATCTGTCATGTTGAAATGACCAGTTTTACCAGTGCTCATATTGCAGAAAGCTGTAACACGAGGGGAATTAGAAAAATCAGGCGTGACTGACCACATATGGAGAGAGAAGGGAGATCACCACCCTCTGTGGGATCATGTTGAGATCATTGACAAGGAACACCATTGGAAAATTCGTAAACTTAAGAAATCAGCACATATGTTAGGCCACAAAAATCTCCTGAGCCGACCAAGCATAGAAATAAATACAATATGGGAACCAGTAATAAGGAGTGCCAGAGAAAAGCAATGATAACAACAAAGTTGCAATATGAGCTCTGGTAAAAATATGCAATGATAACAGCAAAATTGCAATATGAGCACTGGTAAAAATGGTTGCTGAAGACATTAGGTTTATAATACCCAGAAATTCATACCTCAAGGACACATGGCACAGTGGATAAAGGCGTTGATTAGTGACAGGACAGGACCCAAAGAGTGTGAGTTCAATACCCAGTTAAAGCAGTGGAGAACTTTCAGAGGGAAATTAACAGGAGATAACTGACATCCATCAAACATGGCACGTGGAACGAGAACAATCTACCCCGGTGAGCGAAATAAAGGGTTCAGTTCGAAGAAGGCCGGAGCGTACAACGGCCGAAACGTTGGGATAAATATGGCGACAAAGTTCGAATAATGTAAATAACGCTCTATTTATTTCAAACAGTATTTATTTTGTCGACCAGCTTGTGTTTTCGAAAAAAAACAATAAAATAAATGTACCCTATGGTAGGATTCGAACCAACGTCTCCCTGTGTCGGAGAAACGAGTGTCTGGTCCTGTGTACTATTGGCCGCATTTTAAATGTGCAGGTGTGTAGCCTAAGAATGTTTAAAACGAGTTGTTCTACTCGAATGCAGGTATCCATAAATAATAATAATAATAATAATAATAATAATAATAATAATAATACAAAGGCACTCACTTATTACAAACGTTTGGTAACCCAACAACAAAATAATGAAAAAAATTTTCCAATTTCAAAATATAGCATTCTTTTACTGCTTGAAAATCTCACGAGATAAAAATATGTATCAATCTAAGCTGAAAAATTAATGTATACAATTAAATACGTTTTTATCACTTCCTTGACTTTGTAAATATGTTTCATCTTCGATTAATACGTATTTCTTATTGTCTAAGTTCTTTTTTACATCAATAAAAGAATTTCTATATTATTTAAAAATCTTATTTTCATAATTTTTAACTTGAGTTAAAATTTTTGTATAATTTATTACGTATTAATTATGTATTTATTCAGTGAATTCTCTTTTTGTAGGAAATCAGTATCCAGTTGTAAATACAGCAAATTCCACAACCGCCATTTATTTTTACTTAGTTTCTTTTTATCATAGTCTCTTAACAATAAAAAAAATAATCTTTGTTATTTCGCCACGAAGTCATTTAAAAAAAAAATTATTTCAATTTTTTGATGGCTGACAATGGATGGTTTTAAATAAAAAAAATTATAATTCGTGTATACATATAATAACCCACCTCACACACACACACACACACACACACACACACACACACACACATATATATATTATATGAATTGCTTTACTTCTGTGTTTATATATCCATTTATAATTTTATATAGACAATGCATATACAGTGTAACCCGGATGTAAGAGAGTTGTCGGGACCGGAGAAGAAGTCTCTTATATCCGGGTTTCTCTTATATCCGGGTTTGGTCTATTTTATATACATTAACACAGGCTCTAATTTGGGACCAGAGAAAATCTCTGTTACATCCGGGTTTCTCTTATATCAGGGTCTCTTATATCTGGGTTACACTGTACAAGATATAGCCACATAAAAATGTCCTAAAACTATAAAATATTCTTAATTGTAGTAGTAGTAAGCACAGTAGTTTTATAGTATTTTATGATTTATTTTATTGTATGATTTAACAATGTCGGGTTAAAAAAAATCATTAAAAGTTAAACGTTGCTATCCGGAAGGTTATCTGGCAATAATAAAGTTTACGATGAAAAAACCAAAAAAACAAATTCCAGTGTAACGGAATATGACATGCGAATATGTTGGCAATACTGTCAATAATGAGTGTTTAAGTAAGATGCCAACTCATCGCCATTTTGGATAGAACTGAAAACCTGGACATTCCCTATTTTTCACTATTGAGCAATAACCAGAAACAGTTCTAGAGTTTAAAAGAGAATTGATGGCCGTAATGAAAATCACAGTGTTTTAAACTTTATTGGACACAGCATTATGTTTACTGCTATTGTTGCGAGCAGCTGCCACTTGGAAATATGAAGGCCGGGTTTTCCAGAACCTGCAAGAAAATGGTTAAGAATTGTTTATTTATTCACGTTCAATAAAGTACGATTAAAAAAAAAAAAAAACATGCAATCGACTTATGGGTTTCTTCTTTATATATATTAATTACAAAAGTACAAAAATTGACACGAGTTTTATTTAATCTATTTAAAATTTATTCACTGAGTTAATAAATAACTATGTATTTGTCTATCACAGTTTTTTTTAAATATCTATCTGTTTTTTTAAATATCATATCTGTTCTCTCTGTATAACTCTATATCATTTGAGAATACGTTATTCCTGCTCTTTAGATTTTATGTTCGGTTATTTACTAGGCTTAGCATAGTCCTCGCACAAGCCCACAGTAATAGGACACACAGAGTGAATTGAATGCACTTCATTAACAGTAAATGAAGACAGAGACACTGTGCACGCGCGTGTATATCCGGTTTATTTTAAAATTGATATATAAAAATATATTTTTTTAAAAATGATGTTGACCCAGTACAAGGCCCAGAAGCCACTCGAGGGAGGGGGTTACAGTGTAAGTGGCTCAGTTTATGGGGCTATGTGGAGAAGATAACGCTTAACCTAGACTTGAACAGGTTAAGACTGTAGTTATCGAAGAAGCATCCTCTTGAGAGTTGTTTATACAGAGCCGCGGTACGTGGGGAAAAGCTGCTCGAGAGAATTTTACATCTCACCAATGGAATACGAAGGGAATTGGGGTTGATTGCTACGTGGCGTGTCTTATCCATGAAGCCAAGAACTGGTAGACCTAAGGAATGTAGTTCGTCTAAGCACTTTCCATGGAAATAGCGATAGAGCAGCATGAGGTTCGCAACGTTTCCTGTAAGAAAGGGGTTGCAGGATGGAAAATAAGTTGCTATCCACAAGGAAGTGGAGACGCGCTTGAACTCTGTCGAGATTGGAACGTGAAAACTGGGAAGTTTACCCATATATGGCGGCAATACTCTAAGTCTGATCCAGCTGTTAAAGGTAGAGAATAGCGCGAGGAGTCAGGTACTTACCAGAGGGGTAACTCTCCCAGTAATTCTATAGCTAGAGAGCTTGTGCAGTGACACACCCCTTCAAAAGACCTTGAAAATATTTAATTTGACTGTACTTAAGATGCAACTTCTACCGATATATGACATCAGTACGCCATTTTCAAGCTGATTTGGTTTTTGTAAAGGAAGAGAATAGAAGGAGGAGTCAGATACTTATTAGGACGCTACTGGGAATCGACCATTTTCCTAAGCTCTTCAACAATGAATGTATGAGTTCTACTTGAGGTTTGGGTTGAGTTTATATCTCAATAGGTGCTCAAGGCCCGTGCTCTCCCTGAGGAAACATCCATTTATCGCGATTGGTATACTCTTAGGCAGATAACATTCTGTAAAATAGGAAGAGGGTTGGACCAAGATATGACCCTGTGTTGGTTTTTTGAGAACTGACTGTTAACAACTACCTTCCAGAATCTAGCCATTAGGAAAGACTCTAAAAGCAAGAAAACTCTCCCAGTAATTCTATAGCTAGAGAGCTTGTGCAGTGATACACCCTTTCAAATGATCTTTAAAATATTTAATTTGACTGTACTTAAGATGCAGCTTCTACCGATATATGACATCAGTACGCCATTTTCAAGCTGATTTGGTTTTTGTAAAGGAAGAGAATAGAAGGAGGAGTCAGATACTTATTAGAACGGTACTGGGAATCGACCATTTTCCTAAGCTCTTCAACAATGAATATTATCTATGAGTTCTACTTGAGGTTTGGTTTGGTTTTATTTACGGCATATCAACATCAGTGGGTTAGTTAATTCGACAAGATTTCTATTGCTGTAATATTTTTGTTAAAAAATGTAATATTGGTAATATTTTTTCAAACATGTATTGCTGGTTACATTTTTTAAAAAAATGTATTGCTGGAATTAAAACCTATTATTCCACTTTCATAGCGTTTTCACCCCTGTTTGGGGTTAACTATTTGCCCGAAGCGAGAACCCAAACAGGTGCTACCACCACGGGTCAGTGTGGACCTTGGAACACCAACAATTAAGAAGTGGTTCCACGCTCCTCAAACCCTCCTGACCAGGGACCTGGCTGTCATGTTTAGTTTATCGTCTTACCCAGGAGACGGATGTAGTTTATCGTCATACCCAGGACGTTTCAGGTTTGGGTTGAGTTTCAGTCTCAATAGCCGTTCAGGGCACGGGATCGTCCCTGAGGGATCATCCGTTCATCGTGATAGTTTTGGGTCCGATCGGCGATTATGGAATGTAACTAGTTTGGTTTTCGAGACATTGAATTTGACTAGCTAGTTATGGCTATGGCATTTGATAAATTGGCGCATCACAATCTTCCTACCTTCGTCTCTCACTCATTTAGATGCAAGTGAAGTTTTGTTCTGTTCTTATGTGTAATTTAAAAAAAGTAATTTAATGTATGTATGTTTAGATCTATCTATCTATATATCTATCTATCTATATATATATATGTGTGTGTGTGTGTGTGTGTGTGTATGTCTAATCGTTTCACACACCCCAAGTAATGTCAGTAGAATGAAGGGGGTTACAGGGAGTGAAAGTGAAAAAGAATGAGAAGAGTGAAAATAAGGAGGACTGAAGAGACAAAAAATGGAACAGGGTTCAAGAAAACGGAAGATGGCGATTGACGTTGCATTTAATTTTTTGAAGATTTTAGTTATCAGGGAAGCAAGAAATCAGGTGTTCCACAGGTGAGAAATGCGAGAAATTGTTACAATAGAAGTGGCGGTTGCATCTAGCTGGTTCAACAGTAAAACGATGAGATTTAGTTGCCAATTTAGTAGCATGCTGAAATTCATATAGTCTGAGCACCAGGGAAAATTTATCTGAGCAGTTGCCAAGAACATATTTATAAAAAAAGACTGAGGGAAGACACGCTACGTTAGTGAGAAAGTGACTGAAGTCGAGATGCCTGGTCAGGATCGATTACATTACAGACCCTTCTTTGAATTTTATCAAGAATCTCGAGATGTGTAGCAGGAGTCCCAGACTATATATGACATCAATATACAATGAACGAAGTCCCAGACTATATATGACATCATTGTTCAGTGAACGGATGAATGGTAGATTTATAAATTTGCTAGTTGGATTCTGACGAAAAAATCTTCATCCAATACACTGGACCAACTTTCCTAGCAGTAAATCTAGCCATTGATTTGATATAGTCATTCCACTTCATGTTAGTGCAAAACATGAAGCCAAAAAAGTGTAGATTTGATTTCCTGGAGTTTAACATCAGCCATGCTGATGACAGGCAAAAAACGTTCTGTGGTGGTTAAATGAAAGCGGTTTTATTTTGGAGGCGTTAACATGTCCAATAATTTCTTGCCCTATTTAACCACTGATTGGAGGTTCTTTTCAAGAACAGTTGCTAGGCTACTTTATCAGATTTATGAGAAGATTTTTGCCTGGGTTTCTGAAAAGGGGTATTGTGTCGATAATGCATTTATGTCCTCGTCTTTGTCACTCGAAATATTCCAGCCTTTTTCAGATGCCAATTAGACTCGTTATTTTCCGAGTATTGCTTAATCCACAGTTCCAGGATGTCCTTATTTCTATTCCTGTCATGTCCGGTGCTCTTAAATGTACGTTAGGAGGAATTTTTTTTAAATTTATTGCAGAGAGTGTATATTTATTTATTCCACTGGGTGTATATTGCATTGTACATTTCTGCACCTGCCACACCGAGAAAATTTAACAAGTCATAATCGACCATTTTTTTTTGTAATATAGATAATTTCTCTTTACAATAATCAACGGATTGAATGAAATGAATTTTAACCAGAACTTTTATTAATCAAATCTAGTCGCATATATTTTCCCACCCGCAAATATCGAAATGAAATACTTACATAGATTTTCGACTCCCTGTAGGCACCCATACTTTTTCTTGCAATCTTCATACTTCATTTTTTTTCTTGAAATATATAAAAAAAATTAAAAAATGCAGTTATTAAGAACCAAAATCATTTTGATATTGCAATATTAGCTTAGCAATGTATACAAGTATCTAGAACTCTGCCTATTGACAGGACCTCTTCTTCCATTTGGTCGATATTTGGTCGATGATACGTTAGCACTTATATTGACCTGACTCAAAGCTGAGATAGTTGTGTGTTTTCAAGTAAAGCCAATAGAATCGGGAAATAAAGAACGATGTTAAATACTAATTTTCAAAGCAAACACACAGAGGGCCGGTGCAAGGGTCTCGTGCCCCCTGAATCTATGATACAGCTCCTCAGGCTATGATACAGGACTCTACACTATACTACATCTCAATTTTCATAAGCTAATATTCATATAAATTACAAATTTTATTATAAACTAATTATGTACAATAATGGATTATATGCAATATAGGTGGGCAATTCAACTAGGAAAATAGAAAATAAATCCAATTTATCTAAATACAAATTAGAGACATATCATTATAGACCATGCTTTAAATAAATCAATGTTTTGCGACAATTTTTAACATTAACTTGAGATTTTTCTTTTAAAAAAGTTGAATAATTTTAACACATTCCAACATTATGATTAAAAAATAGTGAATTTTAAGTGTTTTTTTTTTCGAGACTTAGCATGAGCAAGACAAATTAACGAACTTGGACAAAAAAAAAAAACAAAAAACCCCAGAATGAATGACTAAATCCGCGAAAATTTTTCATCCTTCACTATTAAGTTAGTTGTGCTTAGTTTAATTAGTAACGTATATAAATGTAAGTAGAAAAAAGGAAACGTCGATAAGGTAGCGAGGGTCACAAAGCACCGCCCGGGGCCCCCAATCAAACTTGCTCCCCGACCGCACCGGCCCTTCATAAAGCCCCGCCACTCTTTTGTAAAATTGATACAATACAGTCTTCTTACACTAATATTCACTACTCTGCCTTACTCTGCCTGTAAATAGAAAGGAAATATTGTAGATAAATTAAAAGTCATTAAAACTTACTGACATAATTCTTCCTTTGTTGCATTTTTAAGTGCTTTCACAGCAGCAATCTCCGATTTACAAAGGTAGTCACAAGCTGGAAATATAGACGAAGATGTTATTTATTTAATAATCAAGGATATGCCATAGTCCGGCTTCTTCTATGGTAGAGGTGGAAATACTGATCTTTCATTCTATAACACTTGGTCAACACAATTTTTGGTGCCAAGAAGCAAAACATTTTTTAGCTAATTTGAAGGCGCTGATTACAAAAATGACCTTAGTTTTTCATGGTTACCTACCATTTTTGCTGTACTGAAATTGTTCATTTTTGGAAAAAGATCAATTTACAATCTCGGCTGATCGCAAAATTTAGCTAATAAAGGTCGTAGAAACCCACCAATTTTCAGGTAGGCCGAGCAATTTATGTTAGCAACCTGAAATAAACTATTTTTTTTTATAAGAAAAAGTGTTTTAGAGTCAAAAATGTTATTTTTTCCAATTTATCACCAAAATTCAAACTAACTGATAAACTTTATCAGTAATACACTTTAGTAAACCTGATAATTAAGGTAACATCAAGAAAATGAGACCCTAAAATCTTCTGTTTGATATTCATAATTTTACTCCATCACATTTATCCCTTCACTACGGAAGGAAACCAAGAACACTGAGAGCATTTTGTTTTCACAGTTGGAAAGAAAGTCAAATCGAAGACATCACAATTGAATGCATCTATTTCATTGCACATGATACTGCTAGTGTATCAAAAGGGACTTAAATAACATTGTACATGAGAGACAATCAAGAAAGAGAAAATTTTTACTATGGTTCTTATGTTTTCGAAGGTTTCATTTCTGCTGTTAGTTTATTAAACGATTTGATGAAAATACTTGTGTTGGTATATTCAATGGTGTTATTTTAAAGACTCAGGGTCTGATTATTATTGCAAAAATATCATTTCTCAATAAGCAGGCTAATATTTGTTGATTTAAGTACGAAGTGAGAGATTTCTACGATTTTAGTTTTAGAAATATTGCCATCTTTCAATATCATATATACAGAAAACAAATGAAAAAAATGCTTTTTTCCCCAAAATGAGACATTTCTGTACAGCAAAAATGGTAGCTAATCAAGAAAAAGTAAGGCCATTTTCAGATTAAGCGCCCTCAAATTATTTTAAAAACGATATTTGGTGTCTCAACACCATTTCAAATTTTTTTTTACCAGTATAATCAACAGTGTGTCATAATCCCGCTTCTTCTATGGCGGAGGGGTAACACTGATCTTCACACTGCTTATATTTAATTAATCACATTTACTGACTCAACCATACGATGTTTTTTATTGATACTGAAAACACTTTGGCAACCACTACGAAGAGAGTGTTGAAAAGATCTCGACCCGAACCATATCTGAAAAATCACTATTCAGATGTTTGTTAACAGATTTTAGAAGTGAATTAAGCCGATAGCTTCAGAGATTTTGAATGTTTATTTTCTAAGTGCAGCTTAGATGTAGTACAAAGCCGAAAACATGGGGCACCTAATGAGGATTGAACTCATTACTTAGTTGTAACTGTTCTAGCGAGACAAGTTTGCTAACCATTACACCACGTCGGGGCGCTCCTCAGAGATTTTGAATGACAGATTTAATTATTTAAATATTTACAATTTGTTATGTAGAGAAAGGACGTGATGGTATTGTAAAAGGATTCCTTGAAATTAAATTTATTTAGAAATTGTTAATCATCACTCCACCCAGCTAATATGACAAAACACAATTTACTGAAACCGGACATAACCTGCAGGTTTGCGAGTAGGATAAAGAAAAAGAATATGAAAACAAAAAGGAACCCATAAAAACTTGTAGATTACTCAATAAGAAAAAAAGACTTGACAAATGCTTACAGCAAGGAGAGAGTTTTTTCTTGAATTTCTTTATTGAACATTGTGCTTTTTGGTAACAGGCGATCAGTTTCTGGATTCGACTGCGAATACAAGTAGAATACAAAGGTGAGTTACGTGTCCATTGTTTTTTAAATAGTAGAGATCATAATAGGAACGCGCATGCAAAGAAAATATTTTTTCTTTAGAAACACGTATTGTCCGTTTCATCTTAATTTTAGTTTTCTTTGATCCTATCTCTCCTACACATATATATATATATATATATATATTTATATATATATATATATATATATATATATATATATATATATATATATATATATATATATATACCGGATGTAACACAAAATTGTCCAAATCATGTGACAAGAAAATAATCTAATTGTTAGATTAAGCCCAGAAACGTTTTTAGTCACGTTTTCTTTATTCCTATCTCTCCCTATATATATATATATATATATATATATATATATATATATATATATATATATATATATATATATATATTATTTATTTAAAAATTATAACATAAATCTGTTATAAAATCACTATAAAATAGCCATTTTGTTTCTGACACCTCTGGTGTTTTATCAAGTGATGATGTTGAATGAAGTTATTGGAGGAATTTATTCCATATACACCAATCATATACTTATATATATATATATATATATATATATATATATATATATATATATATATATATATATACTGGATGTAACAGCAAAATTGTCCAAATCATGTGACAAGAAAATAGTCTAATAGTTAGATTAAGCTCAGAAACGTTGAATCTTAGAAGTGATTAAAGATATCTTACTGGAATTCTCAGAGGATTTTATAAAACTATTGGAGCAATAAGAATGTATAATCACTCTCCGAGCTTAACAGTAGAATCGTGATGAAATCGATCATAAACGAAAATAGCATGTTCATCATTAATTAATCATAGTTAAGGATCGGAAGATTATGAAGGATTGAAATTATGTTCAAATATATGTATATATTATTCTAGGAACATTTTCCAACTCATTCAATATGATCTTCGTCTTCTCTAACTTTCTAGCTTTCTGTCCTGCAGTAACAAGGCGCCTTACAGGTTTCACATACGATTTCATTTTTTTCACTGCTCTTTGTATTGTCATAGCTGAAACTCCTCTCTCACACGCCAAATGTCTTATGAATTGAGTTGGATCTTTTCTAATTGATCTCTTTAGCTCTAAGTTGAAATGATGATCCAGTTTCCCTCTTTTTAAACTTATTCACCGTTCTCTTGATGGTTCTTGAATGGACTTTGAGGGTGGAAGCCAGAGTATGAATGTTGGTGCTATTACTGAAGGCCTGAATAATCTTTTTCCTTTCACCATTGCTCACTTGGAAAGACAGTAGGGTTAATACAAAACAATTTTAACCTGTTCTCTTTCTAGCTGAATAACTCAAACGCTTTTTCAGTGATTCTTACGGCAAATGATGTCACGTTGGCTGGGAAAAAAAAACTTAATTAGTTCAGTGGTTTTTTAGATATTAAATATTTTGTGGGATTGGCAATTATGCCGTTACGCAATTTGGACAATTTTGGTGTTCCATCCAGTAGTGACTGTGAATGAGAATGTGTCTATGTGTTCGTGTCTTTAATGTTTTATGCTTACCTGCACGATGGCAAGAGATGAAAAAGTTCTCCAGGACATCTGTTTTCACAATCTACAAAAAAGGTAAAAATATCTTTTTTCAATTAACCTATGGATATTTTCATCTCGTTTGAAAACAGTATATATTTACAAAAGGAATTAGTCGACCAATTTGACTGCTTACACTCTTTCTATTTATTTTTTTTTTAAGCGTGTATTTTTACTACTTTAGTATTTTACTAGCAGCATGACCCGGCGTTGCCTGTGCTTGATTCAAAAATCTTACGACTCATACAGCAATCGCTATCACTTGACTTTTTTTTGCCCTTCCTTGCCTTTAAAGGAGTGCCCTTTGCCGTGCTGATGTTGCTACATGCCTTACTTCTTGCCTATCTCACACTGCGAATTTTTTTCAAGCTCTATACTAAACATTAAATCTGCGGAATCAGAATCAACTTTGAGTTTAAGCAAGCGAATGAGCCAATTGGAGTAAAGTGCCATGCAGATTTAAATTTTTTCCACTTGTGACGAATGCAGCTATCGATTTTTTTTGCATGCTAGTTAACATTCGTGTCAGTCAGCTGTTGGCTCTCACGCTGGCCAATAGATAGAATCTTCCTGCCTATTCGTGGCAGAAATTGGCTCTCACTCTGGCCAGTAGAAAATGGCCGCAAACTACATGAAAACTGCCGTAGAAGCATGAAAAAATCGATTATTTCCACTATCGATAGGAGTTGGGAAATGCAACGTCGGTCTTGACCTTCCCGCTGACTTGAAGCATGTGCATGTAAATTTTGGTGCAAACCCGTCAAAAATTGCGGCCGTGCATTCGTCACACACACACACACACACACACACACACACAGAGAGAGAGAGAGCCTTTTATGGATAGATATTATGAAAGCACTCAGTGTAGATCGGAGCCATTGTCGGTTGACCGGTTATACTAGCACACTCTTAGCACTGTCAAGTATCTTATTCTAATTCTGTATGTTCCTTCCTTAGTTAGCACCCTGCCATTACCTCTTAAATAATGAACTATTCCGTTTTGATCACGAGGAAAAGCCAGAAAAGACATTACATAGATTCTGTTTCGTTTCATTGAGAAAAACAAAGAAAGAAAGGATAGAAGAGATGATAATGTATTTAACGTCTGTTTCAGAGAAGATTTTAAAAACAAATCTTTTCGATTCCCTGCCAGTAAATGATGGACTATACCGTCTTACGACATATCTGAGACGCGAGTTGGTTCCAGTGAGAAAATGAAAGAAAGAAAGAAGAGGCGATAACACTGTGTTTAACGTCTGTTTCAGTGAAATGGAAAGTTGTCAATTTCAGTTTTTTTCATTTGTACCTTCTTACTTCTTTAAATAATGACCAGCATTTATATTTATGACTGTTAGTGTAATTTCAATATTTTGTTAAAGTTGTTAAGCTCAAATATTTGACGATGCGATAGTTAATATTTTTATTGTAGAACTCGCCATGAGTTTATGCAATCATCAACTTAATTAAGATTCATCAGAAAATTTAAATAATAAAGCCGTAAAATTTTCACGGGTTCAACGTAATTCTTCATTTGTCAGTGAAATATTAAACGTTGTATTAAAACGTTTATTAAAACGTGATATAACCTTGTCTAATGGTCACAATATTAGAAGCGCCATAAGTTTTACGTTAATGTTAAGAGTTTGATCTCTATTAGATCTTTCTATAAATTTTACAGAATTTAGATGAATAATAATGATGAAAAAACAAAAAAAAACTGAGGTGATGAATTCTATTTATTTGCTAAATTAAACTTAGTGTGACAACGTCTTCCGCTCGTCCGTTGTTCACTGCATCTGTAAGGACATCAAAGGTTGTCTGTGTCTGCATATACAACAGACTAAGCTATGCGCACAGGTTTGTGGACTTGCCCGTAATCGAATTCACAAAAAATAACAATTGCTTTTCAAGACTTCTGTGTTTGGGAAATAGCAACAATACGAATTCTCACTCATCTGGCTATGTTTTGCTCCGACTGAACTTCCTAACTTCTTCTGGTCCCTTCCTCTTTGGACGCTGAGCGGTTACTCACTTGTTATCTACCTATTTTTTCTGACTGCTGGGCCTCTTTTCTCTGCCTCTCTTTGCTTACATAGATAATAGCTCAGGTCCCGCCACCTCTATCCGTCCCTTTGTGTTCCGGAAGAAGAGACCACCTTTTTGAGTGGTCAGGGACTACTTTTATGATTATCTAAAATCATTAACACCATTTTATGTTTACCAATGCAAAGGCAGCTGGAGACAAAAATCCCCAAAATACTGACATTTAAGTTGACTAAAAGATGGACTGGATACGAATTTCCTGAAATCTTTGGGTATTTGACTCAAAGGCAAAGGAATCTATCTACTTATTTCTTAATGATGTGCGAGAAATCGTATTGCAACATTTGTCTATCACGAAGCCTCAACTACGTGAATTTTCATATGGAACGAACTAAAAACTTTAGCGAATTGCTCTTTGAGATGGGCTCCCTGGTTTTTTGGTATGGGTGATACGAATCAGATGTACTGTTTTAATAGTTGCCAAAATTTGAGACTAAAGCAAATATACGTGAACGTGAAACCAAGAAAATAATCCGGAACATAGATAAATAAATAAAAATAAAAAGGAACTTTTGTTGGTATATAACCATACTTATATAAATGAAAAATTGTTTCCCAAATACAACATGGGTGTGTGTGGGGGTATGTTTGTGTGTGAGTATATATATATATATATTAGTTTGGAATAAAGTTCGTGATGTTTGAACACGTGATTTCGTTTCACACGTGACTAAAATTGATGACTTGAAATGTGACATTTCAAAGTGTATTTCTTGGTTCGTATGTGGTTTGTGGATGTTTAATGTTTTTATATTATAAGTGAAAATGGATGAAAATGAAATACATTTTCATCATTTGACACCCTTTTATTCTCAAAAAGGAAAAACCATTGTGCAAACAGCAAAAAAGACGTGTGCTATTTATGAAGATGGTGCCATAGCCGAGAGTACTGTTCGTAAGTGGCTCGCAGCTTTTGAATTTAAAATTTTGATTTGGAAGACCGAAAACGTTCCGGCAGACGTGTAGTCAATGATGATGACCAAATCGAAACGCTGATTCATAATAGTACAGGTCTCACAGTACGGGACCTCACAGAGATACTCCATGTATCTTATCTGAACATTGTAAGGCATTTGAAAAGACTTGGATACGTGAAACGCTACAATGTCTGCATTCACGGAAAAAAAAAGTTGAATGGGCCGCATTTCCATTTGCGGTTCTCTGCTCAGACACAACAAACATAACCAAAACGGTTAATTGAAAAAAAAAAAAAAAATAGAACTATCACAGTCGATGAAAAATGGATTGTTTACAACAATATGAAACGAAAAATGTCCTGTATAAAACGAAATAAGTTACCATAAACCACTCCAAATGTCGGCCTTCATGCGAAGATGGTGGTATTGAAAAGCACTATGCTTTACGAGTCCTTTCTCAAAATCAAACGTTGAATTCACACAAATACTGCTCAAAATTAAAGGCAGCAATCGATGAAAAGACTCCAGAATTGGCCAATCAGACGACTTTTTTTATTCCATAAGGACAGCTGCAAACCTATCGTCTCTTTGCAGACTAGGCAAAAATTGATACCGCGTGGTTGGGATGTCCTAATGGATCCGCGATACTCATTTGAACCTGCACATTTGGGTTATCACTTAGTTCAGTCCCTAATTTTTGGAAGTCTTTAAAACCATTTAGACCAGTTCATCACCCATAAAGATACCAATTTCTAAGAGGATGGAATCATGAAGCTGTCTCAAAAATGATGAAAGGTCGTAGAAGCAAATGGTACATATATGGTTTAATAAACCTATGTACAAATATATGAATACTGTCTTTGAAATTCACTTAAAGTCGCTACGTGTGTTAAACAAGTGGTGAAATTAGAATTAACTTTGCTAAAATTTGACTGTGGAAGTGAAGCATTGAAGTGTTTGTTGCGCGCGAATGTGTAAGAAAAGATTTAAGGGTTAATGTAAGTGGATGATAAATATTCAAATGAAAACGCCAGTTTAATTCGGTCTGTAAGTTGTTTTTTTTCTGTTAATAAATAAATATAATTCTAGCCTTTCTTGGTTACGTCCGGTTGTATGTTTTCATTATTTTAGTTAACTAATCCCTGCTGCTGTTCATCTAAACCTCGGGCAAGAACAAACTGTGTGACTTTGATCGGATTAAATACTTTCAAGGATTTGAAGAGTTTCCTTGGGCCGTTTAACCAGAAAATACACCAAAAATTAAATTTTAAGATCAAAAAAGTTCCCGTTTCTTTGTTTGGATTTCTCAAACTTAGCATATTTACTATTAAACATTAACTCATTCAGGCTTATTTTCTTCTTTCTTGTTTGCTTACAAGAAATGAAGAAAAATATACAAAAAATGATATCGAAAAAAATTCTATTTGATAAATAAGATCTATTCATCATAAAAAAGAAAAGAGGGTTAACTTAGTGCAATGAATCACTATGTAATAATTTCCACGATAAACATCTGACCATATAACACTGAAATCCGAAACAGTTACATCAGTTTATTTACAATGTTCTCAGCTTTTGATCTCTCTAATAGAATAAAAAAAAATGTTGCTCACAGCAATTTTTTTTCAGAATCCATGTACCATTCGGGTTAGAAATAAAAATTCCCTTTTCAATCATCTTCTCCCTGACAGCTTGTGGTGAAGAGCAACCAGCTGCATTTGAAGCGACTGGTCCTCTTCCAAGGCACATCAAATGGTTGCTAAAAAAGAAAACATGGATAAGTTTCTCGTCAAAAAACGAACAATTACAGACTGAAAATATTTACCCCAAATACACTAAAATATCGATTCGAAAAACAGATTTTTAACAAGGACATTGAATGGGGGTTTGAATCGAGAAATGTTCAATGCTGCTGATGCAGTTTTTAAAATCATTTCACCCCAAGCAAGGCAATAAAACCACTGGGACGTAAGGGTTTACTGAATGTTAGAGAATATGAGAAAAACACCATTAAGGAGAGAGGGCAATAAAAGAACAAGACTTAAGAACACAAAAGATAATGATCGAAGATCAATGTTGACTGGGAAGAAAGAAACTGGAAGAGTGTTCCATAAGCGAGAAGTTCGATAGAAGAAGATATTATCATAGACCTTAAAGTTACATCTAGCCATTTTAATTCTAAAACGATGAGACATTGTCACTAATCTAGTACTGTCCTTAAATTCATGAAGGTTACGTACCATACCGTAAAATTCACGAAAGCAATTACCATGAACGTATTTATAGAAAAGGCACGTGGAAGCTGCATCATGGCGGTGGGAAAGAGACTGAACTGAGATTCCAGGTCAGGAGTAATAACATAATTCTTCTTTGGATTTTATCAAGAATCTCTAAATGATATAATAGGAGCGCCAGACCAGATGTGGCGGCAATATTCAAAGCATAGAAGGTAAGCAAGGCTCACCAGAAGGAATTAACCTACTCAGAAAATAAATCATTTGTACATCGAGAGGAAAAGAAGGGTAAGTTGCAGTTTAAGCTTCGCTCTCAGTTTTTATTAAAAAATTTCCCGAATAGTTACATTTAGGTGTAAATTTACATGCTTAATTCGAAAATAACAATGAAATTTTGATAAAATCTACCATTTTGGAGTTATCGGCAATAATCTCAACTTTTTTCGCATTTCGTTTTGCTTTTGTTCTTGACATTTTTTAAACGAAAAACACTTTTTAAATCTGCATGCGTTATTACAATCGTCATATCTGAATGCTGGCTTTCTTTGGAGACGTAATCATTATAAGACTATCTGGCTTTTTTGGAGACGTAATCATTATAAGACTATCTGGCTTTTCTTTGGAGACGTAATCATTATAAGACTATCTGGCTTTCTTTGGAGACGTAATCATTATAAGACTATCTGGCTTTCTTTGGAGACGTAATCATTATAAGACTATCTGGCTTTTCTTTGGAGACGTAATCATTATAAAGACTATCTGGCTTTCTTTGGAGACGTAATCATTATAAGACTATCTGGCTTTCTTTGGAGACGTAATCATTATAAGACTATCTGGCTTTCTTTGGAACGTAATCATTATAAGACTATCTGGCTTTCTTTGGAGACGTAATCATTATAAGACTATCTGGCTTTCTTTGGAGACGTAATCATTATAAGACTATCTGGCTTTCTTTGGAGACGTAATCATTATAAGACTATCTGGCTTTCTTTGGAACGTAATCATTATAAGACTATCTGGCTTTCTTTGGAGACGTAATCATTATAAGACTATCTGGCTTTCTTTGGAGACGTAATCATTATAAGACTATCTGGCTTTCTTTGGAGACGTAATCATTATAAGACTATCTGGCTTTCTTTGGAGACGTAATCATTATAAGACTATCTGGCTTTCTTTGGAGACGTAATCATTATAAGACTATCTGGCTTTCTTTGGAGACGTTCATTATAAGACTATCTGGCTTTCTTTGGAGACGTAATCATTATAAGACTATCTGGCTTTCTTTGGAGACGTAATCATTATAAGACTATCTGGCTTTCTTTGGAGACGTAATCATTATAAGACTATCTGGCTTTCTTTGGAGACGTAACCATTATAAGACTATCTGGCTTTCTTTGGAGACGTAACCATTATAAGACTATCTGGCTTTCTTTGGAGACGTAATCATTATAAGACTATCTGGCTTTCTTTGGAGACGTAATCATTATAAGACTATCTGGCTTTCTTTGGAGACGTAATCATTATAAGACTATCTGGCTTTCTTTGGAGACGTAATCATTATAAGACTATCTGGCTTTCTTTGGAGACGTAATCATTATAAGACTATCTGGCTTTCTTTGGAGACGTAATCATTATAAGACTATCTGGCTTTCTTTGGAGACGTAATCATTATAAGACTATCTGGCTTTCTTTGGAGACGTAATCATTATAAGACTATCTGGCTTTCTTTGGAGACGTAATCATTATAAGACTATCTGGCTTTCTTTGGAGACGTAATCATTATAAGACTATCTGGCTTTCTTTGGAGACGTAATCATTATAAGACTATCTGGCTTTCTTTGGGGTAATCATTATAAGACTATCTGGCTTTCTTTGGAGACGTAATCATTATAAGACTATCTGGCTTTCTTTTGGAGACGTAATCATTATAAGACTATCTGGCTTTCTTTGGAGACGTAATCATTATAAGACTATCTGGCTTTCTTTGGAGACGTAATCATTATAAGACTATCTGGCTTTCTTTGGAGACGTAATCATTATAAGACTATCTGGCTTTCTTTTCTTTAAGACTACGCTTTCTTTGGAGAATCATTATAAGACTATCTGGCTTTCTTTGGAGACGTAATCATTATAAGACTATCTGGCTTTTTTGAGACTAATCATTATAAGACTATTCTTTGGAGACGTAATCATTATCTGGCTTTCTTTAAGACTATCATTATAAGAAAATTTGGCTTTCTTTGGAGACGTAATCATTATAAGACTATCTGGCTTTCTTTGGAGACGTAATCATTATAAGACTATCTGGCTTTCTTTGGAGACGTAATCATTATAAGACTATCTGGCTTTCTTTGGAGACGTAATCATTATAAGACTATCTGGCTTTCTTTGGAACGTAATCATTATAAGACTATCTGGCTTTCTTTGGAGACGTAATCATTATAAGACTATCTGGCTTTTTCTTTGGAGACGTAATCATTATAAGACTATCTGGCTTTCTTTGGAGACGTAATCATTATAAGACTATCTGGCTTTCTTTGGAGACGTAATCATTATAAGACTATCTGGCTTTCTTTGGAGACGTAATCATTATAAGACTATCTGGCTTTCTTTGGAGACGTAATCATTATAAGACTATCTGGCTTTCTTTGGAGACGTAATCATTATAAGACTATCTGGCTTTCTTTGGAGACGTAATCATTATAAGACTATCTGGCTTTCTTTGGAGACGTAATCATTATAAGACTATCTGGCTTTCTTTGGAGACGTAATCATTATAAGACTATCTGGCTTTCTTTGGAGACGTAATCATTATAAGACTATCTGGCTTTCTTTGGAGACGTAATCATTATAAGAGACGTAATCATTATAAGACTATCTGGCTTTCTTTGGAGACGTAATCATTATAAGACTATCTGGCTTTCTTTGAGACGTAATCATTATAAGACTATCTGGCTTTCTTTGGAGACGTAATCATTATAAGACTATCTGGCTTTCTTTGGAGACGTAATCATTATAAGACTATCTGGCTTTCTTTGGAGACGTAATCATTATAAGACTATCTGGCTTTCTTTGGAGACGTAATCATTATAAGACTATCTGGCTTTCTTTGGAGACGTAATCATTATAAATCTGGCTTTCTTTGGAGACGTAATCATTATAAGACTATCTGGCTTTCTTTGGAGACGTAATCATTATAAGACTAAAGACGTAATCATTATACTATCTGGCTTTCTTGAAGTAATCATTATAAGACTATCTGGCTTTTCTTTGGAGACGTAATCATTATAAGACTATTGCTTTCTTTGGAGACGTAATCATTATAAGACTATCTGGCTTTCTTTGGAGACGTAATCATTATAAGACTATTCTTTGGAGACGTAATCATTATAAGACTATCTGGCTTTTTCTTTGGAGACGTAATCATTATAAGACTATCTGGCTTTCTTTGGAGACGTAAGCCATTATAAGACTATCTGGCTTTCTTTGGACGTAATCATTATTGGAGACGTAATCATTATAAGACTATCTGGCTTTCTTTGGAGACGTAATCATTATAAGACTATCTGGCTTTCTTTGGAGACGTAATCATTATAAGACTATCTGGCTTTCTTTGGAACGTAATCATTATAAGACTATCTGGCTTTCTTTGGAGACGTAATCATTATAAGACTATCTGGCTTTCTTTGGAGACGTAATCATTATAAGACTATCTGGCTTTCTTTGGAGACGTAATCATTATAAGACTATCTGGCTTTCTTTGGAGACGTAATCATTATAAGACTATCTGGCTTTCTTTGGAGACGTAATCATTATAAGACTATCTGGCTTTCTTTGGAGACGTAATCATTATAAGACTATCTGGCTTTCTTTGAGAAATCGTAATTATAAGACTATCTGGCTTTCTTTGGAGACGTAATCATTATAAGACTATCTGGCTTTCTTTGGAGACGTAATCATTATAAGACTATCTGGCTTTCTTTGGAGACGTAATCATTATAAGACTATCTGGCTTTCTTTGGAGACGTAATCATTATAAGACTATCTGGCTTTCTTTGGAGACGTAATCATTATAAGACTATCTGGCTTTCTTTGGAGACGTAATCATTATAAGACTATCTGGCTTTCTTTGGAGACGTAATCATTATAAGACTATCTGGCTTTCTTTGGAGATAATCATTATAAGACTATCTGGCTTTCTTTGGAGACGTAATCATTATAAGACTATCTGGCTTTCTTTGGAGACGTAATCATTATAAGACTATCTGGCTTTCTTTGGAGACGTAATCATTATAAGACTATCTGGCTTTCTTTGGAGACGTAATCATTACGAGACTATCTGGCTTTCTTTGGAGACGTAATCATTATAAGACTATCTGGCTTTTCTTTGGAGACGTAATCATTATAAGACTATCTGGCTTTCTTTGGAGACGTAATCATTATAAGACTATCTGGCTTTCTTTGGAGACGTAATCATTATAAGACTATCTGGCTTTCTTTGGAGACGTAATCATTATAAGACTATCTGGCTTTCTTTGGAGACGTAATCATTATAAGACTATCTGGCTTTCTTTGGAGACGTAATCATTATAAGACTAACGTAATCATTATAAGACTATCTGGCTTTCTTTGAGACGTAAAATAAGACTATCTGGCTTTCTTTGGAGACGTAATCATTATAAGACTATCTGGCTTTCTTTGGAGACGTAAATTATAAGACTATCTGGCTTTCTTTGGAGACGTAATCATTATAAGACTATCTGGCTTTTCTTTGGAGACGTAATCATTATAAGACTATCTGGCTTTCTTTGGAGACGTAATCATTATAAGACTATCTGGCTTTCTTTGGAACGTAATCATTATAAGACTATCTGGCTTTCTTTGGAGACGTAATCATTATAAGACTATCTGGCTTTCTTTGGAGACGTAATCATTATAAGACTATCTGGCTTTCTTTGGAGACGTAATCATTATAAGACTATCTGGCTTTCTTTGGAGACGTAATCATTATAAGACTATCTGGCTTTCTTTGGAGACGTAATCATTATAAGACTATCTGGCTTTCTTTGGAGACGTAATCATTATAAGACTATCTGGCTTTCTTTGGAGACGTAATCATTATAAGACTATCTGGCTTTCTTTGGAGACGTAATCATTATAAGACTATCTGGCTTTCTTTGGAGACGTAATCATTATAAGACTATCTGGCTTTCTTTTGGAGACGTAATCATTATAAGACTATCTGGCTTTCTTTGGAGACGTAATCATTATAAGACTATCTGGCTTTCTTTTGGAGACGTAATCATTATAAGACTATCTGGCTTTCTTTGAGACGTAATCATTATAAGACTATCTGGCTTTCTTTGGAGACGTAATCATTATAAGACTATCTGGCTTTCTTTGGAGACGTAATCATTATAAGACTATCTGGCTTTCTTTGGAGACGTAATCATTATAAGACTATCTGGCTTTCTTTGGAGACGTAATCATTATAAGACTATCTGGCTTTCTTTGGAGACGTAATCATTATAAGACTATCTGGCTTTCTTTGGAGACGTAATCATTATAAGACTATCTGGCTTTCTTTTGGAGACGTAATCATTATAAGACTATCTGGCTTTCTTTGGAGACGTAATCATTATAAGACTATCTGGCTTTCTTTGGAGACGTAAATTATAAGACTATTGAATCTTTGAGACGTAATCTTTTGATTGAACTTTTCGATCCATGACCGTCGAAGCTGAAAACGAGGTTCCGCCGAAGGGCGGAATCTCGTCCGGGGAGAATTACCTACCTGATCTCGTTTATACGGGTTATACGGGCATTTTTTTACGGGCTCGGAAAACCCACGATAAACTCGGCCTTGTGCCACATGCAACCCTCGTGGGGGGTGGCTAGATACCGAATCATTATAAGACTATCTGGAAAAAGGAAAAAAAAAAACACACACACATAAAAAAAACAAATATTAATGGGCAGTTTATGCATTAGAATTAAGACAACCGAAGGAAGCAATCAAGTCGAAACGCTGAGGGAAGTTAAGGGAAGGTGTACTCTCGTTCCAGGATAAACATTGCTCAGGTTGCAGTAGATGAAGCAGCCAACTGTGGCTTTGAATTGCTACATAAAGATTTAGCTCCATGTTTGTATATTCATATTTCACCTGCGTGGTCGCCATTTTGGAAACATTGATGAGAAAAAATCAGGATAGCTTCTTGATGAGATTACAAAAATCGTTGGAGCAAATGTATTGATGTCAAGAAGGACTATATTGAAAAATAGTGAAAAATTGTCTTGTTTCTCCATCTCCATCTGGGCAAGGATTAGAACTTTTTGAACGACCCTCGTACGTAATATCAATCTTCCTATATGGGAGTGAATGCTGGACAATTTCCACACAGACGAAAAGGAGATTTGCGACAACAGAGAAGTGGTTTTATCGAAGAAAGCTGAGAATACTATGGTCGTGTAAGCAACGAAGATGTTTGAAATAAAATGGAAATAAAAAGGTCACTTATATTTAGAATCACAAAGAGACAATTAAAATTTTATAATGAAGATAGAAGGCTTGAAAAATCTGACACTCAGAGGATATGTTGAAGGCAAAAGGAAGACGAATAAATAGCGAGTAGCCTAATTAATGAGCTTGTGTAAATATGTGGTAGAACAGGGAAGGCGAGAATAGTAAAAAGACAAGCATTGCAAAGAGCTACAAAGCAAAAAGTTGTGGAAAGATATGATCGCCCACGTCCTGAAGAGACACGGTACCTAGAAGAAGTCACCCATCGACATAGTGAAGTATGTTTTAATAGTAGTATTAATAGTGGTGGTTATATTTCTTTGATACTTACTAACACGAGCGCTCATAAGGGAATCCGCCTTCACTAGTCAGACAATTTTCAACCTCACACGCTAAAAAGAAGAGGCAACAACAGAAAAAAAAAAAGATTACTCTATAACCAAATAATTATTACATTAAACTTTAAAGTCTTCATAACTCTAATACAAACGTCTGAGGTGAAATATATTGAACCGGCCAAGGTATATATTGGGTTGGTGCATAATTATCAGGCGTTTTTGTAGGTAATTTCTCAAAATTGCTGTTTTGTTTAAACGCCTGATAATTATGCACCAACTCAATATATCCTTAAATATAACCGGAAACTTTATTTCAAGCTAGCAGGCTTCGTCCGCTCGCTATCGCTTCAAAGTAAGATATATTCACTACTTGAAATCTTTGAAACAAACATTTTAAATGAACATTTCATCCATAAGTTGGTTGTAAACATGAAAGAAAACACTTGTATTTATTCAGATAGCTAAACATTAAAATTTTAACCATTTTAACAAATGAAACATTGTGAAACTAAACAACATTTAACAGGTGTTGACAGAAATAAAATACATGTGTTTGCATGATGGAAAAAACATAATGTTGAAAAAATTGAAATCAAAATGAAGTAAAATTTCGAACACTTTTCTGCACTATATAAGACAATATCCCTAAACAAATATTTTTTATATGAAAATCAAAACAATTATTGAATGAAATAACCGTAAGGAAGGGCAGTTAATTAATGGAATATACGTTTTAAAAATCAATATGCAAATTAGTTAAACCTGAAAAGTAATATTGCCTAGAAGTAGATAATATATAATACACCTTATATTTACCCGCTGCCCCATGTGGCACAAGGCCGAGTTTAAAGTGGTGTATCCGAGCCCGTAGGCTCGGGCAAAAATTCCCTATAGACCACATAAAAACGGAGTAGAGGCCATTTTAACCCCCCAGTAATTCGTGGGAGAATTCACCTCCAATTTCGCATTTATTCAGTATAGGTAAAAGTTCGCTTTTTGGTTCTGTGACATCTGTAATATCAAATTGCAAAATATTGATCTAATTTGACTAATTTTGTTTATTGGTTTTAATGTTGAAGGCGTAAATTTAATTCGCTCTTTAAGAAAACGGTTCAATAGAAACAATAGGAAAACTTTCTTGACGTTCTTTTTAATCTTAAAATTGGTTTGGTTTGGTTTCTTTTACGGCAAACCAACCTTAATGGGTTATTTAATGCCGACAAGATTTTTTATTGCTGACAATACTTTTTTTTTTTTCAAAAGTATTTTTGACAATATTTTTTCCAAAAATGAATTGCTGCTAATAATTTAAAAAAAAATGCATTGCTGGTAATATTTTTTCCAAATAAGTATTGCTGGTAATAATTTTTCTTCAAATATTTTGCTGGTATTAAAACCTATGTTTACATTTTTTTGACCACATTTTTGGAGGTTAAATATTTGCCCATATCTGGGACCATAACAGGTGCTACCACCCTGGGTGGGGGTGGACCTGAGAACACCAGCAATTAAGAGGTGGTTCCACACTCCTCAAAACCTCCTGATCAGAAGCCTTGCTGTGGTATGTCGTCTTAACCAGGACGCGGATGTAGTTTATCGTCCTACCCAGGACGGTTAACATTAAAAGATCAATCTCGTTTATAGTTGTCATTCCGAATTAACAGAAAAAGATAAGCTCACTTTTCATTTTAGATTGCACTGGTAAAACCTAGGACTGATTAAAATATGAAAATAAAATTTAAATCTTTTTTTTTTTTTTGGAGGGTTAGTCTACAAATAGAAGGATATTTATGCTAACAACCAGAAATACAGTTAAAATTTCAGGGACGTATAATAAAGAAAGAGAGCTTGGAGATTTTAACACTCACAGAACATGTTGAAGGCAAGAGGAACAGCGAGAAGCAGCGAATAACAAGCTTATGTAATTGGATGACAGAACAAGCATTGAATGCGATGACAAGAGGGCAAATATTCTTACAAAGTTACAAAGGACAGGAAGCTGTGGAGAGATATGATCACCCGGACCTTGAAAAGAGATAATTGAAATAAAGAATATTATTAATGTTAGTTTCCGTTTGCCAAAATGATTGCGATCATGGCTTTCCACGACTTCCTTTTCTTTAATTTATGTGAATTGTTATGACTTCTTGGGAAAGCCAGTAGAGTATTTTCCCCGTTGCCTTCTGCACAATTTTGAATTTAGAGTAGTCTTTTTCCTAGACTGGCTGCCACCTAAGGCTCAAGAGCCTAGTCTACCTTGCTATTTAACCCACATCTTGAAGGAAGACAAAAGAATGAAACCTTTCATTCTTATATTCATAAGAGTCTGTATTTTTTCTCTCAAGGTCAGTATTCTTGTTCATGTATCGATATTAACATGGTTTGGAAGAAGGCTAAAATATTACATTGATAGTGAGCACCTAAGTTAGATCTTAACTATGTTTGGCCAATTTTGACTCAAAGTTAAATATACTCGATCAACCAATAAGAGTCCAACGAAAAAGTCATGACTTAGGAGACTAGCTTTCTCGTGTTCCTTTGTGGTGTTCTATCTGTAAGTCTGTTCTGAACACGGAGGACATTCGGCCATTAGAACCTTTTCATCGTTTGTATATTTATATGTGATTGTTATAGACATTATTCTATAAAACTACAATCGTTCGGATTTTATTCTCATACAGCCTTCTCGTAAAATCTGCAATATCCACGGTGTTTAAAAAACAATGACGTGCTAAATACTTACGACAATCTGTACTGAAATTCTCGAGGTATTTGCTTCTAATTCCCAGGCATATGTGATTTGAAATGAAACATTGGTTTAATAAACCGCGATAGCTGGGTGGAACAAAAGAAAGATAATAATAATAATAAGAAGAAGAAAAAGAATACATGATTACGCAGAGGACATTTGAAGAGAGAAACATATTCAATACTGATAGTGGCCTGTGGTAATTCTATTATAAGAACCAATTATATTAGTGCCAAGCAGAAATTAACATTAAATGACAGTTATGTGGATTTAGTTTGGTTTTGTTTATTTCACGGCATATCAACCTCAATGAGTTATTTAATGCCGACAAAATTTTTATTGCTGGTAATATTTTTTTGCAAAAAATGTATTGCTGGTAATATTTTATTTTTCTTAAAAATGTATTGCTGGTAATAATTTATTGCTGGTAATAATTATTTACAAAAATGTATTGCTGGTAATATTTTTTCCTTCAAAAATATATTGCCGGTAATAATGTATTGCTGATAATAACTTTTCCTCAAAAAAATTATTGCTAGTATTAAAAAACTATTTTTACATTTTCATTTTACACTTCAGTTTGGGGGTTAACTATTTGCCTATAGATGGGACCCTGACAGGTGCTACTACCCTGGGTCAGGGTGGACCTGGGAACACCAACAATTAAGAGGTGTTTCCACGTTCCACAAAACCTCCTGAACAGAGACCTTGCAGACGGATGTAGTTCATCGTATTACACAGGACGCGGATGTATTTTATCGTCTTACCCAGGACGCGGATGTAGTTTATCGTCATACCCAGGACGCGAATGTAGTAGGTGTGGATTTAGATGAAACTGACAGTCATGTAAAATTAAATACAGCAAATTAAGTCAATAGTACAAAAATAGAAAGAATTAGGTATGAACAGAGATTCACTAGAGATGTGTTTTAACGATAATGACGTCATGGAGAAAAATACATTAAAAAGTACAATTCTGTTAACAAATTTCATGTACTTACTAACAGTAACTTTGTTCTGGATTTTCATATAAAAGCTTAAAGCTTGGTTCACACGCCATATAACATGCTGAAAGAAAAAAATATTCACGTAATTAACACTTATGAACGCTTAACAACCATTCAAATAATCAAATTTAGATCAATTATAACAGAATAGTAAGTTCGATTCTCATTGGGTGCTCCTTGCTTTGGATGCTCCTTGCCACATCTAAGCTACGCTTAGAAAATTAACATTCAAATAATCAAATAATTCATTCTTCGCTAGTGATTACAAACCACAAAAAGTAAAAATAAAATAAAGAATATACCTTTGAAAAGATTAAAACACATAACACTATTCAAATTTTATTAATCTACCGATCGGACCAATAAGGAATCATAAATACCAAATGTAGCTTTTATTAAATCGTAAATAAATCTCATATCTAATCTAGTATAAACTAATTCTTTAGAAATGGCTTTACTTGTTGAATTTATGCCACGAAAACAGAATTCCACCCCAAAAAGCACATTATTGAAACGAAGAATTTTTCTTTTTTGAAATTTCTGAGTACTCATTTCTATGTTGCCACTTAGTATGTCGTTACTGACAATGATCAGTCACAAGTTTATATTATTTTCACTAATAAACTTAAAGAAAACGCAAGTCTAAATCTCTAACATGTAACATTATTGTGCATTCGACTCCTGACTTCTTCGATTTCTGTCGATGAGTAGGTATGTGTCTTTTGGGGTTTTCTCCGAACGTGGATTCTAGAATCTCGCGTAGATGCAAGAGACTCTTTTCTCCTTAATCTTTCAGGTGAGTGCTTCGTATCATCGACCGACGCGCGTGTGCAACATCCCAAGCGTAGTTGGGTTGACCACCTGTTCACATATCGGGAGCAATGACTGACATCCCGTGAGGCACGGATCTGCACGTGATGAGTAGGAGTTCATCTCTCAGATTGATCCGGCGATGCATCTGCATTCTCCAATACATCCGTGTAACACTGAGTCTATTTTGGTGCCATCTGAGGCGGAACACATTGATGACATTGAAAATTAAAGATGGAACAAAGTCTGCTGAGTAAGGGGGATGGGGCAGCAATTCAAAGCCACAGTTGGCTACTTCAGCTACTCCATCCTGAGGAGTTGGAGAAACAAGACAATTTTTCACTATTTTTCAATATAGTCCTTCTTGACATCAATGCACTTGATCCAACGATGCTTAAGTATTGTAAACTTATCACAGAAGAAGCTGGCGTCCTGGTCCTCCAAAACCTCCTCCACGGCACATATGATCTCATCAATGTTTCCAAAATGGCGACCACGCAGGTGAGATTTGAATTGAGCAAACATGAAGTTAGCAGCTTCAACTGCAACCTGATTAGTGTGAACAGGCTCATTATCATGAAGCAAGAGCACACCTCCCCTCAGCGTTGCTCTGCTCTTCGACTTTTTTTTCTTCAGTTGTCTTAATTCTGATGCAGAGTACAGTTCCTTAATAGTTTTCCATGTAGTCTTATCATGATTACGCCTTCAGAATAATAATAAGAGTAATAATAATAATAATAATAACAACAACAGAAGCCATCACCTTGCCAACAGACGCTACCTCCTTGAACTGGGAAGTGAGTTGAGTGTTTCGTTTGTATAAGTTTAACATAGGGAAAATCTATTGTACATTTAAATTGCATACTTAAATTTGACACCATCCCGAAATTTGAAATGCCTTTTTTTTTTTACTAGCAGACTTTAACTTTATATATTTATATAAAAACATATTTTAAAATTGTTTAAATTTCTTTTTGACGGGAAATATTTCAATGACGAAATCAATCATCAATAAAATAAAATTGGGAAAAATATATAGGTTTATTTTCTTCCAATACAAATCCGATAATAGTATTTTTGAAAAAAAAAAAAGCTTTTAGATTGCTTGCCTCTTTACACACACACACGCGCGCGCGAGCACACACACACAAACAAACAACAAACACACACACGTTGATTCATAAATGAAAGAAAGATCTTTGTTTTCGTCTTACTTTGTTTAGATTTCTACTTTTGTCGAAGATACAATTTTAATAAACCAAAAAGTCATATGAAACAAAGCCAACATTTTATTTGTTCTATACAATTGTTCACTAAATGTACAAGCGAAATACTACTACTACTACTAATAATAATAAATTGCAAGAATGCGGCATTTAAACACAACTATTTTCCCAATAATCATAAGAATACTTGGAATTAATAAAACGAATACTGATAAATAAATTAAGAAAATATGGGATATAAAAATTTTTGTTGATGACCGCCGCTCACATATTCAGAAAAATCTCTCAATGTAATCTGTTCAAATAATTTTATGAGAAAAAACTTTCTTTAGTCTCAGGTAAAAGATGTAGAAAAGAATTGTATCAAGCAGTAAATCAGGAAAACTGTAGTAGTAGTAGTAGTAGTAGTAGTAGTAGTAGTAGTAGTAGTAATAGTAGTAACAATAATAATAGTAATAAAAAAGAAAAATAAATTCTTCTCAATAATAGAAAAAGTAATATTCTTTCAGCTTATGTATTTAAAAGTTTTGTCATCATCAACAAAGATAAGAAGATATGTCCTATAGCTGAGTTCTCCAAAGAACTGAAAAAAGATTTTGACTAGGAAAATGAAGGCTACTATTATACCCATCATTATTGGCATGCTTGCAAAGATTCCGAAGACCTTTGGAGGAAGATTAAAACTAGAAATCCGACGAAGAATTGAAAATGTTCAGATAACAGTAAATCAGCCAAAACCTAAGAGAAGAGTAAGGAACTTGTTGTCAGTTGATCTTCAGTAAAAGTCATTAAACTGTCGGAGTTAGCTCCTTCTTAATTCCCTAATTGTTCACTAGGGCTCGCTCTCCCTACGCTAATAATAATAGGCGACTTCTTGCCTCGTTCTCTTTTCTACTTTGTATTTCAGCGGACACATTTAAAAATGTGATCTCTCTCATAAATCCGCGTTTTCGCCCACATGTGGGAAAACGCCATTAAACACACATACACGTACGTACAAACATTCACCAAAATACAAATTCTTTACGTCCACAAACACAAATGTTGATGCCTTTGTCACTTGTAAATTTGTTGTTTAATACATGTATTTGTTGACATATATATGTCGGTCTCGTTTGTTTTCTTTACATCTTCGGTAGGACTCGAGTCCGCCATTTTCTTGTAGCTGGACCTTCTAGCAGGCATAAACAGCACATGTCCCTAATTCAACAAAACTCAGACCAACACGGTCCTCTACAAAACCCTTCTAGTGTAAAACCTCAGCAACGACGATGAAGTTAACTTTGAGAACTTTGTCTAAATCTAAAAAAATAAGAGAAAAATTTGCAGATATTATTTTAATACTTACAGCATTGTGGAAGCATCAGTATATTTCGGTTTCTTATTGTACAACCTCCTCGACGAGGATCCATGAGGCAATTATTGAAGTCCCTAACAAAATAAGACAAGTAAATTGTTCATATAACATAATATTAAGGTTTCTCATGAAAAAAAAAACTCGAGAAACTCAACATTTTTGAATTAGTTGTTAAGAGAATAGCAGTTAAAATGGCATCTTTAATGAACATGTTTATAGTTAATTTGAATTTTGAAACAAGAATCTCTTACGGGTATTATCCTTTTCTTAGCTAAATTGTTTTTAAAGGTAACTAAACCAAATTCAAAGAAAGGCGTATGGTCATGCTGCCTGAAAACAGGAGTTGTAGAAAGCAGATTTTGAGAGAAAGAGAGAGAAAGGCAAATGATGCGAGACTGGATACAACTAGTAAATGAGATAGAACCATTTTTGTGTGTTACATAGAAAACATTTCATGATAAACAAATAACAAGAAAGAAATGAACAACCGTGGTTGGTGTATAAAATGTCCTTATCTAAATTTTACAGTTGTATGAGTCTTTTTTCAGTACTATGAAATATGTCCGGGGTGTGAACGAAGTTTTATGGAACATCTTAACACAGCGTCTTTCTACAGGACGAAGAAATTGTTTATGTATGTTATCCAGGAAAAAAGAATTTTTTTTTTCTTTTTATACGCTCCGGGATCGATTCTAACTGGTTCTGCGGTGGCCTGTGTAATGTCTATTTTTGTTCACGGAAATAAACGTGTCCTGCAGATTTTAATATCCATTAAACTCTAAAATCTGAATTTTGATAAGTATTTTCTATTTTTTTCTATAATACGTTAATTCCTCTTGCTTGAGAGATTTCCTGTGATGTTGGATTTTTTAAATCTAACTCGGAAAAAATGTTTGTAAATTGTCATTAAACTGTAAAGAAAAAAAATTAAACAACGAACAATGGCTTTAAAGAAGTTAAACATTTTTTTTGTATCTTGTGTTTTAAAAATCTTACATCTAAAGCTGGCACCAAGAACTTCAATAATAATGTTATTTCCATTCAAATGACAATTTAAGTAAAAAAAAATCATCTAATTGATTTTGGATGTATGATAAAAGGATGTTTTAACGATTAAATAATATTTAAATTGTTTTGTATGTTTTCTATCTCTATTTTTTTTTTTTAATTTAAACCGGTTCTAAGGGAAGTAATTTATTAATTTAATGTTAAATTTTGTATACTCCTTAATTTTTTTGAAATTTATAAGCAACTGCAATAAAAAAAAATGATTGACATACCTTCATATTATATTTATGATAATGTTGACTTACGTAACTTAGCAGAATAGTGTACACCAATCTATTCTTTGAAATCTGAAAATTGTTAATTTTTCTTCGATATTTCATTTTCATTGTTCGACATAACTAAACAGAAATATTTCATATTCATTTCTGTTTGTAAAATTTTTACCATTTCAGCACGTAGAAACTTGTGGTTAAAATTAATTTGTTTTTCATTTTGACAAGTAATTTAAGAAAAAAAAAACAACTAATTTATTTTGATTATATTAACCGTTAACGATTAATGATTAACCATACCGAGTGGATTTCAGTGTTGCAGAATCTCATTTGCTGACGCAAAAGCATAAGGGAAACAACTCTGAAACATTAGAATTATTTCCCTTGTTGAAATTATGAAGAAAGCTTCTTTTGTTTTAAGTTTTATTAATTAAAGAAAAAATGGGTACACATTACGTTTAATGAATTTTCATAACAGGGCTACGAAAACACAAGCGTGTTTTATTTTTACGTTATGAGCGTTAATAAACGGAGTACTGTTGCCATATTTCCGGTCTTGATAGTATTTAGAAAAGAGGAGTCTTTTGGGGGATTATTTTAAATATTCCAGCCCCCTTTTTTTTCTCTCTCTCTCTCTCAGGCAGTTTATGGAAAGTTTGCTTTGAATCTACTAAAAAAAAAATGCTCGGAAGAACTGCATCTCCTGGTTCCATCAGGTTAATTTCAAAAGGACCCGCCACCTGTTTTTAGCAAACGGCCCACATTCTCTCCGGATTCCATTGGTGAGAAGTGAAGAAATCAAACAGCTTCTTCCGATGAACTACTGTCCTATGGAACAGACTCCCAAGAGGATGTTTCCCCGATCTATACAATCCTAACCTGTTCAAATCTAGTGTCTTTTTCAAAAATCATTCAAATTCTTTTATTCCTTTAACCATCTACCTCAAGTGGTGAACCTTGCTGTAAAAAATGATTTTATTAATCAGTTAATCATAAAAATTATTTGTTGGTTATTTCCTTAAACGATTTTAAAATAATTTAAATTTAAAAAATATATCAGTAATATTTACAATATTAAAGAAAAGAGTAGGAGAGAAATTAGTAAAACAACAACGTGTCATAAAAGTGACAAGCAGAATATCTCGATGTTGATTTAGATGAAGGGCCTGTGAATTAACTTGAACCTTTGTTACTTGTAGTACCAATTTTAATACAGGCACTCTCTACGCAATGTTCACTTACCGACACGACTCATAGCCAAATTCCTGGGGTGGATCACACGTTTCTACTCCGCAGCTAGCATTGCAGATGGTAATTTTTACTTAAAATTAATTTTAATCATTATTACACGTTTTTAAATAGAGACATTTAATAGGCAATCAGTAATAATAGCTTTCTCTTTCCAATAATGTAGTCCCGTCTTGGGTAAGACGATAAACTACATCCGACAGCAAGGCCTCTGATCAGGAAGTTTTTAGAAGGATGGAAACGCCTCTTAATTGCTTGTGTTCCCAGGCCCACCATGAGCCGGGGTGGAAGCACCTGTTAGGATCCCAGCTATGGAAAATAGTTAACCCCGAAAAGGGGTCAAAACACTATGAAAGTATAAAAATAGGTTTTAATACCAGCAGTACTTTTTTTGAAAACCAAAAGTATTACCAGCAATACAGTTTTGAAAACAAAAGTATTACCAGCAATACATTTTTGAAAATAAAAAATATTACCAGCAACAAAAATCTTGTTGGCATTAAATAACCCATTGATGTTGATATGCCGTAAAAAAAACTCCAAAAAACTAAACCAATAATGTAATCTATGCTAAAATCTTAATTTATAGGAGACATATGATTATTATAATTTATAATTTATAGGGACGATAACAATCTAGCCCGTAGATTAAATAAAAGGTTCAGCTCGAATTTCCCTGAAGGTGACCCAGTTTGACAAGCTCCTGAAAAGGCTGGAGAACACAACGGTCCAATCGTTGTGATAATAAAAATAGACTGAGGACAAAAATCCTAATGTAAATAAGGATAACTCTTCATCCTAGAAATTCAAACGAAAAAAAGTGCTTTTCTCTGATATATTTTAGTAGTATCTCTCTACGACATTTATGTTTCTTTGACTGCTTTTGTGGATTAAAGCATGAAGATAAGCTGTTCAATTCAACAGAGAACAGGTCTATAGTTTCATAGCAGACAATCTCTTCGCAAATAGAGAAGAAACTTTAAATAAGAGAAATGTGTTTCTACAGAATAGAACTTCCTATGTGGCAGTGAATGTTGAACAATTTCTTCACAGATGAAGAAGAGACATGAAGCAACAGAAATATGGTTCTACAGAAGGGTACTGAGAATACCATGGATTGAACATAACAGGTTCTACCAAAAGACTGTTCTATGTCAAGATAGGGATCAGTTGATTATCTTTTGAGAACCACGTGACTGGTTATACGCGGTGCACAATAATCGGAGAAAAGGTATAGAAGGAAAGTTATCCGACCACCACCACAATAAAGCACCCTTTTATTTTAGATTGTTTCTTGTACCAGATGAACAATGACAGACTATCATCACTGTCGTGTCCGTATATTGTTTAATATGTTTGTAATTTACATCTTTGATAATGGCTTCTTCCCGTAAACTTAGATTATATTAAAAATATGGATCAATAGGATGAATTTCTTTCTTCGTTTAATGATAATGTTGTTCAAACTTATCAGATGTTACGAACAAAATTCCTATAAAATAAATAGACAACACTTGTCTATATTATTTAATGAAATCTATATATATATATATATATATATATATATATATATATATATATATATATATATATATATATATATATATATATATATATATATATATATATATATATATATATATATATATATATATATGTATGTATAACAAACCAAGAAAACTAAAGCAATGGGTAAAGGGAAAAAATATAAGGTGATGACTTGTATATTAAATAAAGAGGGAGGAAAATGAAAATGGAAAGGAAGGAATAAAAATGAAGGAACAGAATGAATGAAGGAAGAGATTTAGAAGGAGGAAAAGAAGGAGGAAAGAAAGAAAAGAAACCAACTGTATGGCATCGGAGAGGAATTTGAATAAGTCTCTGTTGTACGTTCTTAGATTAACGCAAACTTCGTGAACAGGGGCCTCGAAACGGAACTGCTACTACATAGATCCATTATTAAAACCACCTCGGCGCCAGGTCTACAATCCAAAAACTAATATGTTTAGACACCGAAGACTAATATTTACCTAAACATTCGAGGCCATAGTCATGTGTCCGTATTAGGTAATCGTGGGACAAGTATGGTGTATCTGAACTTGCATAGGTGTGCGTCTCTGTTGACGCACCTTATCAACATATTTCATTTTGTTCTTGTAATGAGTATATGTTATATTTTATTAAGCAAAACAGGAGTCAAACAAGGCCCCTCATCACAAGAACTTATTTCTTTTTATAGCGAGTTGGCTCATTTTCTTTGCCCGGTGTTGTATTCAATTATTTCTTTAAAGCTCTCATTCTAATTCAATCAATGTATTTTCCAACCTTCGAGGATTGGGTGTAAGCAACATTCATTGAGTTAGAAGCAGAAACTTGATTTATTCCGAGCTGGGACAGCCTGGACGATATAAACATCTCTTGATGATTATCGGAGAGGAAAGACACTTGAGGAAAACAAAAGTGTTTATTACCAGCAAAAGGCATTTTGAAAATAAAAAAATAACCAGTAATGATGAAAAATGTTTGAAAGTTGTGATTATTAAGTCGGTGTGCCGTTTAAAGTTTTCACCTGAAGGTGACAACATCACCGCCAAAACCAAGTCATATCGGTCGTGCTTCTTATTTTCTGTCTCTATTATTGAGATTATACAAATGTCATTTTAATTTGAAATTGTGGATTAGTGAGCAGACGAAACGGCTCGTCAGTAGCCAACCGCATGATTGTGATTTAAGCTGGGTGTTGAAAATAATCTAATCTCTTACAATGTCTATTAAAAGGCTGGAGATACTGTCAGTTATGATCGCATTAATCGTCGCTGTGATAATAAAATTCTTTTAGGACAAAAATTTCTATTGTAAAACAGTTTAATTCTAGATAACCTTCATCCTATATATATATATATATATATATATATATATATATATATATATATATGCTTATATATATATATTTTTAGTAATCTTACGAGTATAAGAAATATATGTTTCTTTGACTTGTATACTAATTTGCAAATAAACAAGCCAATACCAAAAGGAAAAAAAGTATAAAAAAAAAAGAACAAAACATGTACGTTAACCGAAAATAATCGTCCAGCATACGCAAAAGGCCCAAAGAAAAAAAAAACCCGATGCAGTATCCAAAACAAATAAGCAAAGTGTCAATACAATGAGTAGAATAGAACTTCCTGACGATCCGCTTAGGTGAATGTTGAAGGTTTGTCTGGCTCTCAGATTTAGCCATATATATATATATATATATATATATATATATATATATACAGTGTGTGTGTGTGTGTGTGTGCCATGGACTGAAAGAACTGACATAGAAAAAACACGTCTAAAGCGATTTTCAGTGTATGGCAAATGGGGGCCCATTTCTTTATTTTTGAGAACTACAAACGTTCTTTCTCCGATATTGAGTAATATTCTGTATAAATACTGCAGAAGGAAACATATCCCACCACCACAATAACACACCATATATATATATATTAAAATAAATTCACTGAACTGTTAATGGAAAGCACAAAAGCACACTCTACTCTATAGAAAACCTGAAAATGAAACAGGTACCAATCTTGTCAAAAACTGACCGTGCTCTAAATAAAAATCCGACATTGCTCTAAATAAAGGAAAAGCCGACAAACGGGTTAAATGGTTATTTTGTATAATAGTATAAAATAACGGGTTTGCCGTGTTTGTCCTTTATATTTTTTTCGTCGAAAAATTTTAGTTAGTAGCGATTTCCGCTTCATCATATTCCTCTGATGATCGCGGTTTTGGCGCGAAATTCAAAATTACGATTATAGGCCAACATTCTGAACGTATTTCTATTTATTATATTATCTATTCTATTTGTCAAATTTTATTTGTCTATTCCATTTGTCCTGTTCTATTTATCCTGTTCTATTTGTCCTTTTTTTGTTTTCTATTTGTCTATTCTATTTGTCATGGACTATTCGTCTATTTTATTTATCCTCTTCTATTTCTCTATTCTATTTGTCCAATTCTATTTGTCTTCTATTCGTCTATTCCCTTCGTCCTGTTCCATTTGTCTTGTTCTATTTGTCTGTTCTGTTGTTTATTCTATTTGTCTTCTATTTGTTGATTAATTCGTTCTACTCTATTTATCCCGTTCTATTTGTCAATATTATTCGTCTGTTCTATTTGTCTATTCCCTTTGCCCTGTTCCCTTTCTCACTTTCTACTCGTCTATTGTATTCGTACTGTTCTATTCGTCTATTCTATTAGTTCTATTCGTCTATTCCATTCGTCCTGTTCTATTTGTCCTGTTCTATTCGTGTATTCTATTGTCTCTTCTATTTGTCCTATTCTATTTGACTTCAATTTGTCTATTGCATTTATCCTGTTATATTTGTCCAGTCTATTCGTCTATTTTATTCGTCTTGCTTTATTTGTCTATTCCATTTGCTCTATTCTATTTCTCTTTTATTTGTCCATTCCATTTTTCCTGTTCTATTTGTCCTGTTCTATTTGTCCTGTTGTTTTTCACTATTCTATTTGTCCTGTTCTATTTCACTATTCAATTTGTCCTATTCTATTTGTTTTCTATTCGTCCATTCTAACTATCCTCTTCTATTTGTCTATTCCCTTTTTCCTTTTCTATTCGTCTATTCTATTCGTTCTCTTCTATTTGCCCTATTCTATTTGTCCTGTTCTATTTGTCCTGTTCTATTTGTCTATTCTATTTATCCTGTTCTACTTGTCTATTCTATTTGTCCTATTCTATTTGTCTTCTATTTCATTTATCCGGTTCTATTTATCCTCTTCTATTCGTTTATTCTATTTAATCTGTTCTGTTTCTCTATTTTATTTGTCCTATTCTATTTCTCTTCTCTTCGTCTATTCCTTTTGACCTGTTCCATTTGTCCTGTTCTATCTGTCTATACTATTGGACTCTTCCATTTTTCAATTCTCTTGTCCTATTGTATTTGTCTATTCTATATTTCCTATTCTATTTGTCTTCTATTTGTCTATCCTTTTGTCTATTCTATTCGTCTCTTCCCTTCGTCCTGTTTCCTTTGTCTTATTTGTTTTGTATTTGTTGTATTCCTTTGTTTTGTTCTATTTTGCATGTTCTATTAGTTTATTCTATTGGCTTGTTCTATTTGTCTATTCTATTTATCATATTTTGATTTTCTTTGTCTATTCCATTCATCCTGTTCTATTTGTCTGTTCTATTTATCCTATTATATTGGTCGATTTTTGTTAGTAAGGTTTGAATTAAATTCTGGCTACTGAAAATGGTTTTATTTTATTTTTCAATAAATTTCTACAAAAAAACATTGACAGTGTTTTTTAAAATAAAAAATAAGCCGTTTATATATATATGATGCAAAATGGTTTGGCGTTGTGATGCTGGTTTCAAAAATCGTACGACCGTTTAAAATTATCACTTGACTTAAAATATTTTTTCCCTTCCTTGCCTTTAAAAGTTCCTTTTCCATCTGATGTTGCTACATGCCTTATTTCTTGTCTATCTCACATTGCGAATTTTTTCTAAGCTCTATACTAAACATTAAATCTGTTACGAAAAAGAACTAAACAAAATGAACACAAAACGCCAAGCGCAAAAAAGGACTTTAACTGGAAAAACCGAATGAAAAAGAATGTTAACAACAACAATTCTTTTCACAGCCAACCCAGTTCTGCGGAATCAGAATCAACGTTGAGTTTATCTCGCGAATGAGCCAATACATTAAAGTTTTTGCAATTGAATTTTTCCCATTGTGACGAATACAGCTATCGATTTTTTTGAATGCTAGCAGGCTAGTTAACATATATATATATAGCTGTTGGCTATACACTGGCCAATAGAATCTTCCTGAATTCGTGGCAGCCAGCAGAAAATGGCCGCAAACTACATGAAAATTGCTGTAGAAGCATGAAAAATCTATTATTTCCACTATCGATAGGAATTGGGAAATGCAAAGTCGGTCTTGGCCTTCCCGCTAACTTGGAGCACGTGCATGTAAATTTTGGTGGAAATCCGTCAAAATTGCGGCCGTGCATTTTACACACACACACACACACACACACATAGACACACACACACACACATCCTGCCTTATATATATATATATATATATATATATATATATATATATATATATATATATATATTTCACATGAATTATAGCTTCTTCTTGCATATTACAACAATTATTTTTTAATTTCATTTCGTCATTATTTCAATTTTATAATTTTTTAGTATTTCAGATCCTTCGAAAGTTCATATATCATAGTCATTATTGTTTTTCAGGATAAACGCCTACCGACGCCTATATATACATATCTACACACATAGTCTCATAAACATCAGTGGTAGTAATGTGGTAAGCCGGCTGATTACGCAATCTGTTGAAAGGTTGATCTGAGCCATGAAGGATTTTCTCTGGTCTTCTGTAATTTGACTGAATCTGTAAATTAATTTCTAAGACTTCCAAATATCAGAATGGTAAGGATGCAAGACATTTAGCAGAAGAAATCTAGCCACAAGGCATAATTCGTGGAGTGTTCAGCAAAAAATAAAGTCAACTCAGTTTTAGATATTGATAAAACTTAATTTGGTATAATCAAGGAGACGCCATAGATGGCCTGACACTCGAACTTATGGTCCCCACTGTGAAAATAATGAGAACTAATTTGAGTGTGCACACACTTTTTCGTGACCCTAACTACTTCGGACAGCAAGGCATCGGATTGAGAAATTGAACGTTTTGAGTAGCCTGGAACCACTTCTTAATTGCTGTTGTTCCGAGGTCTACCCCTGAGTCCGGGTGGTAGCACCTGTTAAGGTCCCAGATTTGGGCAAATAGTTACCCCCACCCCCTAAAAAAAAACTATGAAAGTATAAAAATACATTTTTATTGTAAAATACAATCAATACATTTTTATATAAAAAATGACCAACAATACATTTTATCTGTAGTTGGAAGCATACAATTGCTTTCAAATTAATTGAAGCCAGAAAATGCTTAAATTTCGGCATTACATAACCCATAGAAGTTGATATGCCTCTAAACAAAATCAACCAATCAACTTCACAAACTCCCTGAATTAAAGGATGACTCCTCACACTTACAACCCTTGGACGAAGGTTTACTGAGTGGAATCTGAAAAGTTCTACTGTCACTTGAGCCAAAACTTTAAATGTGAATACTTCAAGCAATTGATAATGCTTTGTTTAATAAAGGAATTTTCAATGTCCAATGTGTACGTAAAATACGCACTTTTTGGCATATGCCAGAGAGTAATAGTTACAAGCTAGTGAAGCAAATAATTACTGGTTGTCCCACAATTTTGGCTCCGTGTTCAACATTTATTATATGGAATTATCGTTAATTATGTTTATTTGTTAATTCTTATAAATTACTTTAAACCAGACATGTATTTAGAGTATTCAAAGCATGCTAAATACCTACTGCTTATTCTTCTGTAGAAAGTAGTTAAAGTGTATTGCTTATACTAAAAGCCTTGTAACAACAAAAAGTGAACAGATAATCCCGAATTACAAATAAGACACCCAATTTATTAAAGAAATTGATCAAAAGAAGACAAAGTTGCGTATAAAAAGAAATAATATAATTTAATCTGAATAAATTCAAATGAGACAACCAATAAAAAACATTTTGATTGCATTTTTAAACCAATGAAAATACAAGCTGTCAATGTTGGTAAACCTAATCTTTCGCTTAAGGATTGACTTACCTTTACATTTTTCCGACTATCGTCCTCATCTTTGTTGCCATATTTATCACAACGTTTCGGCCGTTGTAAGCTCCGGCTTCCTTCAGGTGATTGGAATGTCGGTTCTAGTTCCACGTTAATTTTATCAAGTTCTCCACCGCCTTAACCAGGTATTGAACTCAAACTCTTCGGGAGCTAACTAACGCCTTTATCCACTGTGCCATGTGTCCTTCATCTATACATGAATTTCTGGGATTTATAAACCTAATGTCTTTATCAACCATTTTACCAGTGCTCATATTGCAATTTTCGCTGTTATTATTACTTTTCTCTGACACTCCTTATTAATGGTTTCCATATTGTATAAATTTCTATACTTAGTCGGCTCAGGAGATTTTTGTGGCTTAGGATATGTGCTGATTCCTTAAGTTTACAAATTTTCCAATGATGTTCTTTGTCTATGATTTCAATCTGATCCCACAGAGGGCAGTGATCTCCCTTTTCTCTCCATATTTGGTCAGCCACGCCTGATTTTTCCACTTTCTCTCGTGTTACAGCTCCTGAGTCGACCAAGCATAGAAATGAATAAAATATGGGAACCAGTAATAAGGAGTGCCAGAGAAAAGTGATAATAACAAAGAAAATTTCAATATGAAAAAAAAAATGCAATGATAACAGCAAAAATTGCAATATGAGAATTGGTAAAAATGATTGCTGAAGACATTAGCCAGAAATTCATACACAGATGTCCTCAAGGACACATGTCACAGTGAATAAAGGCGTTAGATAGATCCAGTGACAGAACCCAAAGAGTGTGAGTTCAAATTATGGTTCTTGGATAGGGGAATTAACAGGAGATAACTGATAATTCACATCCATTATGCATGGCACGTGGAACTAGAACAGTCTACCCAAGCGAAATAATAAAAGGGCTCAGTTTGACATTTCAACCACCTGAAGAAGGCCGGAGCGTACAACGGCAGAAGCGTTGCGATAAATATGGCAACAAAGATGAGGACAATAGTCCGAATATTGTAAATAGTTTACATAATATCTCATCTCAGAAATATAGACAGATACTGATTTGCCTTTTATGGCTTATTAACCTTTGTTAGTGATTGAGGGCGGGGGAGCACTTCGACGAGATATAATGGTTAGCAAGCTTAATTATGATTGAGTAGTGAGTTCGATCCTCACTGGGTACTCCATAGTTTCGTTCCACATCCAAACTACGCTTAGTAAATCTCTATTAACTGTTTAAAGTCGAAACAGATTTTGGATTGTAAGGATTTTTACGAGTGAATATTGTTAATAACAATTATTTTGGGATGAGGATTTTTACCGTTACTACTATTTAATCCATATCTAGGGGGAAGAGACGGATCCATAACTTTCCAAAGGTTATTTGCTCAAAGTGAATTTCACGAATTCAAACGAAATTTGAACTCGGCTGTAATTTTTAATTCCAAAACGCTATCCATTGCGCCACCCGCACATCCTCCGTTTAAGGATAAATGATCGAGATGAAAGACAGTCAATCGTATATTTAAGATCGATTATTTTTCATTTTACATTTTCCCGCGTTTTTTTTTTCTTTTTTGTGGTGGGGGTTCAGTTAAATCGTAGGAATTAGATTCGAAAAACAATTGAAAATATTTGTTTCATAATCGTATCATTGAGAATTTTTTTGTTTTTTTCTCTACCATTCCGACTCCCCACTCAAGAATTGTAAATTATGTGTATAGAATTATAGAATTGTATATGTATCGAATTATAGAATTGTAAATTATGTGTATTAGAACTTCATCGAAAGAATATAAAGTTTTGATGACGAAAGATGAACCGTATTTGGGTGAATTCTAATTGTTTTTATGAGTCCAACGGAACTGTAATTAGAATTTGTTATCTTGTCTTATTGTCTGGTACACAAAGGAACATTTTGGGCAAGCTTCTTTTGCAAATTTTATATTCTGTGCTAGTATTATTTATGTCTTTGAATAAAAAATTTCTTTTCAAATTTCACACCAGAGTAAGAGATATTTTTTTCATTTGCACATTTCATAATTCTGGGAGAGAAATTGAACGTTTTCTTAAATTTGAAAAGCGAATTTTAGGCACGCACCTTTTTCATAAAGCGTCAGACTTCATTTTGGTGGTATTTTTACATCAATATGAGTTTCACAAATACAGTGTACTATTTTATTCAACCCGTTTTTTTACTAACCGTCTGGCTTCATTACAGCAGCGTTTTTTTTTTATTTAAAGAATACGTGCGAGTAACTTTCTTCTTTTAATAAATGTTTTTAAACACTCCCCTCAAAAAGTGTAATAGACAAACCTAATGTATTGCAATATTTTTTTTTATTTATCCTTTAATTGTTTTTATATAACTTTACATTTTTTATCATATATTTGTTTATAACGGAGAGTTAGGAAATCTTAACCCTCACATGAAATATTGGGGGGGGGGGCTAGAGAGATAGCGAAAGGTAGCAAACCTGACGAGCTTGTGGGAAGTTTTAGCAAAAGGAGAACTGTTAAGGGCCACAATGGATAAGAAGTCGTTGAGAGTGATGATCATCCATGTTCTGATCGGATGGGGCACATAGAAGAAATTCTAAAATAAATCCATTTTTCTTTAATTTTTAACCATAATGCTTAATCATATTTGTCCTTTATGCCCATCATGTTACAGTATGGAAGGAATTTTGTCGCGTTGCTTGATACAAAAACAATATAAATGATTACAAAAGAAATTCAGACAAGCATAAAATAGTTGTTCTAACCTAATTTTAGGTTGATCATTTTAGATACGAAGTCAGTTTTCACTCATCACGTCTAGTATTTAGGATTACATGTATATATGTACATAAACCCTTGTGAAAGGAAACGAATAATTCCCTTATTATTTACTTTTTTCGTATTTTCCCTATGAAACATGACACAGTCACACATGTTAGTACTTCTTATGTCCATTCCATAAAGTCGTTTCTTCAGATTGACCACAGATTCTCGAGTGGATTTAAATCAAGAAAGTTTCTGGAATAGTCTATAGTACTTTGATTTGCTCACTGGTAAGGCTTGCCAGTGTGTTCGTGCAGCGTTGCAATTTTCGTACACTGCCTTGGAGTAACGTCCATCGCAGACAATAGCCTTAGGGCAAATAATCGACAGTCGAGACAATAGTGTCTGGGCGGGATAAATATCTGATGCAATCATGGATGACGCAATATTTTTCAAGGCCAAACAAATTTCATCATACACCCCGAAAATAGATTCATATTACTGCACACCACTGCAAATGACCTAATCTGAGGAAAAAAATAGCAATCGATTACATCCTGTCACTCCAGTGGATCTAAAACTGACTGTGGTTGTTTCCATTAATTTGCATAAGGATGTAAATGTATAGGCATTCAAAGCTGCCAGATGTGTCTTATATAGGACATTGTATTCTTTTTTTTCTTATCTGAAATTTTAAAAATTGTGATCTTTTAAAAAGAATTATGTAATGACCGCCATTGGTGGCCTACACTCAGCCCTGCGAACTAAGTTTCATTGCGGAGAAAGGAAATCCACTTCGAATTCGAATGCCTGGTACACGTGGACATAACCATGTTTATGATCAATGTTTATTTTGATTTTCAGCATTTTCTGAGCTAATTCATATCTCTTCAATGACTTCAGACACTTCAAAACACATCTAAAATGCATCTATAAGATAAATTCATTCTGTTACATGTGTAGGGATTTCCCGACATTTGCACAGTACGAAACAATTACTTCACACCTAAGAACTACTTATTTTCATTATTTTGACTGTAAAATTGAAGATCAGGACAAATGCTGGGTCCCACACATCTGTTGTAAACCTTTTATAATCAACTGACTACATGGTTTAATGGCACGAATGCAGCCTTCAACTTGAATATCCCGATGGTTTGAACAAGAAACAATGCAGCTGATTGTTATTTTGGCTAACAAATATAACTGGTTTCAATGATCAAATATCCCAACGTTCCCTCAGCTATGAGACCTGTTCCTCACTTAGCTGACCTCTCTGTCTCTAAACCCCCAGCACATAAAGATCTTATTCCTTTATCATATGAACAATTGCATTCAAAGGAAAATTCTGCCAAGTCAGTGTCTTCTGAAGACAGTATTTCTGTTTATTCAGGAACACGTAGCAGTGAGCCCCACTGGATCACTCAGGAGGACCTTAATTACCTTCAACGTGATAAGTTAATACTTATCTTGTACCTAAGCAGCAGTCACAGCTCCTGGCATCCCGACTTAAGCAGTGAAACCTGGTCAAGGCAGATGTAAGGATCACCATTTTCATGACGCGGAACACGGAATTTGGCTCATTCTTCGACATAGAAAATAGGTTGTGATACAACATAAATGTCTCTGGTTTGTTCACCTTCCTTTGCTTCCCACATTATTCCTCAGATTGGCGTCTTGTCATAGAATCTTCCAAGTGTAAGTTTGTAGTCTATGTTACTGCACAACGAGAATAAAGGCTCCAGCATTCGCAATGCCTACTCAATCTATCTGAAGGAATCGTATGACAATACGAAGCTCCTTTTAGAATCTGTTCAAGCAATAGCAGTGGAGTCTCTGTGGGAACCTCAAGTCCATTGGGTTCGTTATGAGTATGCAAGCAGGCTTCACGAAATACTGTTGATTTCTCTGTCTCTGTGTCCAAACACTGCCTGCAGAAGTACTGGGTATTTAAGTGAACTTTCGCGCCTGGTGAAAACAGTGACAAAAGAAATGCTCTGGTGAACATGAGCAATGTGCACCTTCCCCCTCTTCACATGAGGCTTGGTCTAGAGAAGAATTTCGTGAAGGCCCTATACAAAAATGCTGTTGCCTTCCATCAGCAATGCCCTCTATTCCCAGCTCTCAGTTCTGCTAAGCTGAAGGAGAGCATCTTCTTCAGACCGGATAAGTGCTGACGGATAAAGTAAGAGCTTCTTACCTTAAACAAACTAAGAACGTCGGAAGCATTTAAGTCTGTCATGGTTTCCTTGGTAACACACGGATACAAGATTACCAAGAGTGTATCGAGAAGTTGTTACAGGCTTATGAGGATATGGGATACCGAATGTCACTCAAAATTCCCTTTCTCCACTCACACCTTAACTTCTTTCTTCCTAACCTCAATGAGCATAGAGAAAGGTTCCACCGAGATATTACTAAGACAGAAAGAAAGTACCAAGGCGAGTGGAAATCCAACATGATAGGGGAATTCTGCTTGATGCTTCTGCGCAACAGACCGGAGGCAAAGTACACGAGATCATCCAAAAGATCTTACTTCTGTTTGCTGTTCTATCATGTGTATGTATTGTATGGTATTATCCAAGGAATTTAGTTCCGTCAATGCTTTGTATCTATGCTGTTTTTTTCTTTGTAAAATGACTTTGTAACTAATAAAATTATATTTTAAATTTATATGCACTATAATAAAAATGTGACACGTGAAAGCAAAAAATACTGCAGGTGATAGAGCAAAACTTCAAAAATTCGAATTGACTGCTTCAAAATTATAAAAAGGCATATATTCACATGCTTGCCTCAGAGAATTTTTTTTTGTAAACCAGTGTTATTGATAAGACATTGTAATAATCATACAGTTTATTATAGATTTTATTGCATAATAACTTTTCCTCAATGTCACGGTAACATTACGTAGATTCCATCAACCATCCAAAATGGAGTAATACATTTTTTTTAGAAAATAATATAACTGCGTTTATTATTACTTATGCATCACAATTTTAACTAGAAGGGAGATTTTATTGTATATAAAAGAGACGGTTTTATGCGTACTATTCAAAATGTAATGATGTATTAGTTTTTATTTATATAAAATATTTTCTTACCTGTACAGATCAAGGAAAATACAAGGGTCGTTTTCGTTCCAGACAACCACATTATTTATAAGAAGTCACAGCAGACTGTTTCCATCAATAATTCCGTTCTCACTCGTGTCGTCGGCTGAATGTAAAATAAAAGTTGTGTTTTTACTACTATTGCTAGGCTTGAGTTTAAGCCTTTTGCCGAAAAACAACTAACATTATCGATGTATAGAAAACAAAATATTTTGCAGTGTACGGCTTTCTATATGGATATCTCGATTCGTTAGTCCAGACCGCTGGATGTTTGTGCTGTATGTTGCTACTATCTTTTGATTCTGTGCCTTCTACTGAACATTATTATCGATGAATAAGATAAACAAACACACATACACACAAGAAAGACGAGCTTTTAGGGTTTATCTTTTAATAACGAGTTAGCGACTCGTTTCTCCTTTAGTCTGACGACTAAACCAGGATAACAGTAATAAATCCCCCACATCGTCTTATTTATTTGATTTTGTCTTGCCTTCTATTTAATGGACAAAGTCACGTTTAGCAGACACGTTGGATAATCTCCTGCCGACGCAAATATATCTTTCGTTAATGAAAGCGATTCAATTTATTTCAGATTCTCTCGTAATAACATTTACAAATTTACCTTTTAGTTCTGTTGTTATTAATGACGAATGGACAACGGAATTGGCGTAAATATCAATATTATTCACTCAGGGCAGTAAAGATCGATACTGACCTCAGTGAACTCATATATAAAATAGGCTATTCTATTTTAGCTAAAAAGCGCAAAAAATTGAAAGAAAAAAGTCTAGTAATTTTTTCTTTTCCTTCTCAAATTTTATGTTTTCTTTTTTTCTTCTTCCGCTTCGCAATGCCTCCTCCTCCTTCCAATCAATATAAGCTTCTCTTACTCTTTTCTTCGATCTTCTGCATTGCAATTGTGTCGTCGTCGTCCGCCACCTCATTTCTTTCTTCTCTTCATCTGCTTTTATTTCTTCTTTCCCGCCTTTTTTTCATATCACCGTCTTATTTCCCTTCTTTTAGTAATTTATACGATCTTAATATTTTCCCCCTTTTTCATCTTTGTATTTGAAAAAAAATCGTTGTTATTCTGAAAAAAAAAAAAAAAAATTAATGCAACATTCATATGCAAAAAAATATTTTTACAATCCAAAATTTGTTTCGGCTTTAAATAACACAGAAAAGGTTGACAAGCTGTAAAAAATTCTATCGTCATTCTCTTATATTTATTCTTCTATTTATAATAAGCTTTTTTTTCTGTTAATTAAGCATGATTCTAGAAATGCACACCGCTGTTGGATAATGATGAGAAAGTTGGTTTGTTATACCATTAGTCGTACGAACTGAGATTGATCTGTAGAGGTCTGTGTTTGTTTGCGTGTTGTTGTATTAGAAACACGTGGTAGAATATTAAAAGGTCCAACTACAAGAAAATGGACAACTGAAGATAAAGAAGACAAACAAGACCGATATATATATATATATATATATATATATATATATATATATATACATTAAACAACACATTTTTACAGTGGACATAGACCGCAATTGGGAAAACGCTATCTTTCGCGAGAGTTCACATTGTAGAGGTGATCGCTGAAATAAAGAAATGAAAAAGAGAACGAGGCGAGAAGTCGCCCAGTATTTATAGTATAGGGAGAGAGACCCCTAGTGACAATTAGGGAATTAAGGAGGAGGTAACTCCGACAGATCCACATGTTTTTCTTGCTGTTGTCATGAGCCATAAATAAACAAAGCTGAGTAAATAGCAATTATAAAAGGTTTACCTTTATTCATTCTTTCCTATAATTGAAATATCCATTCATGGATCAAATGACTTCAAAAGTTTTCCTTTACAATAAAAGAAGCTTGTTTTTACCACGTTGAAAATTTCTTTAATTTTTTTTTTTTTTTTTTATTCAGAATATGAAATATCGGACTATTATTCATTTTTTTTGCGTGGTCAACGATGGTAGAAAAATATTGCTTGAAGTGTTAAAGAAAGTGAAATTATCAATCACTCCTCACTTCAATCTGTTTAAAATGGTAACATTTACCGCTGACAAAGCAGAATGATTTACCAGTAAAGTCTCTTCCAACTCCATTCTTGATTCTTCAGGAGGATCATTGCCTGATTTTCCACCGAGAACTCTACTGAGTGATATGCATATAATTCCGTCTATGAGTTCTACTTTCATCCCCAAACTAAATTCCTACAAGGTATAACCACAATTCTCCTCAGGTAATATGTTCCGGAACTGATATCTATTCTTTCCAAACTTTACAACAAAAGCAGGGCTGGTGTGTACTACTCCCGGACTACCCGACGGTTTGTGCGAGGGAGTGTGTGTGTGTGTGAGGGGAGTGTGTGTGTGTGTGAGGGGAGTGTGTGTGTGTGTGGGGGGGTGTGTGTGTGGGGGGTGTGTGTGTGTGTGTGTGTGTGTGTGTGTGTGTGTGTGTGTGTGTGTGTGTGTGTGTGTGTGGGTGTGTGTGTGTGGGGGGGGGCAAGCCTGATTGGGAATCCCGGGCAGTGCTTTGTGACCCTCGCTATCTTATCAACTATTTTTTTTTCTGCCTATTCGTTAGAAAGCACAACTATTATGCAATGGAAAATTTTCGCGGATTTTGACGTCATTCTTGGATCTTTTTTTTTTTCTTCTTCCAAATCCGTGAATTTGTTTTGCTCATAATCAAAAAAAAAAAAAAAAAAAACACTATATAAAAAAATTCCCTTTTTGTTTTTTATTCATGATGTTGAATGTGCTAAAATTATTCAACTTTTTAACAAGAAAAATCTCAAGTTGATGTTAAAAAATGCCGCAAAATGATTTATTTAAGATAGAATGATCCGTTATGACATTAAATATGATCCATTATTGTTGATAATTAAGTTCAAATAACATTTACATTTTATATGAATACTACCTTGAGATGTAGAGCGGGGGATCTGTATCTTAGATGGGGAACGTACCATAGATTTGGAGTGGGAGAGAGAGAGAAACGAGACTGTTGCACCCGCCCTACATACATGCTTTCCCTTTACGTTTTTTTTTTTTTTTTTTTTCATTTCACTAATCGTCTTTTGACTTGTAGTATTCGTTTCAAATGTTGAAATTTCAGAAGAGGCAACTTCAATCCACAGTTATAAACTGATGTTTAAAGTTAAAGTATAGCCGTAAAAAATTCTAAGAAAATACATTCACAAGTCTTACCTCAACGCATAGTTAAATCAGGGTTTTATATGATAGTCAGTTCTTCTTATTCAAACCATGTGTTCATTAGGGAAATCTGTGGATTTAATATCACACAGGGCAGCGAGATTACAGTTTTAGCCGCTACTTATATAAAGTGGGCGTTTATTGCTACCGAGCGAGTTCTTTTATAATCAGAGTGCCGACGAAAGCGTAGACATTTATTTCAGTTTCACATTTTTCCAAATTTATGGAAATGATGTGCTTTTTTTTTTCGAAGCTATTTCCTTACTATATAACTAAAGAAAGTTTATTTAAATCATATTCTCAACTACGTCCGAATAACATCGACATGACGAAAAAACAATTTCGACAATTTCTGCCTATACCTTCCCGGAGCCGATCATGTGATTACATTGATTATAAATACCAGACACAATTTCTTTCTTCCTTTCTTTTTGATTTTTCGTGCTTACTAAAATGTAGCTGTTTAAGAAATCACGTTTCGACCCTTTACGGGCGGACGCTATGAAAACCTCATATACGTACGGAAACTTAATTACAAACATTACAGAATATTACAAATATCACCATATTACAAATATTCAACTACAAGCAACGGGAACGAATTAAACCTTACGGAATATCCACTCCTTCAACTTTTCTGAGGCTATAAGTTTATTAGCATATATTCAGCTTTACAGAATTCTTTCAACCCCTCACAGTGAATATTTTGAACGGCAAGTTCATTCAACTTTCTATGAGCTCAGATAAAAAAAAAAAAAAATGTTCCTTAGTAAAGATTTTAATTCCAGTCAAATAGAAGTAACTCCTATTAAGTATGCTTGTATATCATTGACATACATAAAATATAAATATTGTTGTTATAAAAATCTTTTGTGTTCCTTCATATTGCTTCATATTTTGTGGTATTTTGCGTAAATATAAATTCTACACCAACAATCGGTCTCTACATTATTATATTCTAAAAAGAAGCTATTTGATTTGATTTTTAAGGATGTTTTTAACTTTAAAACGTACACATTTTGGTTATTTAATATTCTGATATAAAATCTCGATTTATTATTTGTTAATCAAACGTTTTGGTGGCATTTCATCTTTCAGTTGAAATTGAGGAGGTTAGTGCGAAATATCGATTTTAACATAAAAAATGAATGAACATTTAGCGAACGTAGTTTTGGAAGGTTCATTTCATTGAATCTAAATACAAACTTGTATTGTAGCTCGCGATACATTGGAACAGAGAGAGTGAAAATGAGAGATAGTGAACATAAGAGAGAGTGAGCCTTCCTTTTTTGTAACAGGCGACCATCCTGATGAGTTTTTTGGTGGACCAGCCTCTCCTGTTTTCTGGCAAAAGGATAGTGAAGACTGACCCCGAATCCCTATTTTCCTGGGTTTATACTGATGTGGGTAAGTGGTCAGAGATTACGGTGAGTGCTTGTTGGATAGTCCTTCGCTTTGGTACTGGGTCTTTGATCTTTCGTTTTCGCTTGTCCAAGTATCTGATTTCAGAAACAAAGTTAGCTGATTGACCTGCCCTTAAGAATGCCGTTGTTAGTATTAATGAGGTGTTTAAGGAAATAAATAAGTGATACCTTTCCGGATATTTAAGGAATATTTTTATTTTATTTATTAAACTTTACCTATAAGATCACTTTTCGTAAAACAGAAGCTAAAATTATTCTTGCAGAATTCTATAATTTTTCAGCTGCTAAATTCTGACGGATTAATGCAATAATCAACAGAAAGAACATGGAGACTATAACGGCTCCTTTAAAAGGAAATTACTAGCTTATTTATATTATTAGTTACTTCCCTTAGATCGGAAAATATACAATTACCTCCCCTGCGCAGAAAAATCCCTAAATCATCGTTCGTAAACTTGAAGGATTTATTGAAATGTGGTTAAAAAATGTTACGAAATTATTTTGTATAGCGGTAACTAATTTTACCAACTATGAAGGAAATACATTCTTCTATAGATTGAATTAAATGTTTTTAACCACTCATGTTTGGAACTGCGATTTTATAAATAAATACAGGTACACCACCAATTTTATAAAACCTTTGGTTCAAGTGCTGTAATATTCGTTTTGCTAGACCAACAGAAGTTACGTAATGACAATTCAACAACTCTGACCCACTAATTATTTATCTCTTGTATATATATATATACAGCATCGTTGAGAGTGAGAAAATTATATTAAACTCCCGCCATACACTGTGGTCTACTGGTGAATAAGTCTGGCGATGGCTTCAAATTAAAAGGCTTGATTGTAATACTGTCCGGGTTAAAAAATATACTATGTCATCAGCTGCTGGAAATTTGGTGGCGTATTTGTATAAGGAAACTGCAAGGTTAGTAATGATGAATAAACACTTTAGATTGTTTACAAGATTTCTATCATGACGATGCGGTTCGGTTTCTGAGAAAAAAAGAAAAAATTCTGTTGAAAAATTAGATTTTGTAATTTTTAGAGCAAATGTTAGCGTTTTCTTAGACAAATAGTTTTTCTGTCACATTAAAATGCATTGTTTATATTCGTGTGTGTGTGTGTGTGTGTGTTTGTACTGTAGTTCGTAAGATTGAGAACATTTAGATTATAAGATTTAGTTAACAATTTTGACGGTTTTTTCTTCAATATGCTATGCCTCTTCAGAAAGTTGGCGATCATGGCTCTCCACGATTTCCTTATTAAATTTTGTCTTTTTGCTATCTCTCCTAAACCTTGTTCTGCCATCCATTTACACAAGCTTATGATGTTATGCTGTTTCCCTCTGTACTTCTCGCCTTCAATATGTCCCGCGAGTGTCAAATTTCTTAAGCCCTCTTTTCTCATTATTTGCCCTAGAAATTTCAATTGTCTCTTTCTTGTGTTAAGTATAAGTGTCCTTTTTGTTTCCATTGTTATAGCGAGCGTTTAGTTGCAAAGGAAAAGGAAAAAAGAAAAAAAGATTAAGATGCATTAACATGTATTGGTCAAAATTCAGAATGCGTAGATACTTGTATGAAAAGTGGCAAAAGATTGTTCATATGTGGTTCCTTAGTTGCCGTTGGTAAGGGTGTTGTCGTTAGCGGCGGAAGTTAACCGATTTCCTGGTTTAGTTGTCTGAGGTCATAGTTGATGTAAGGACCGAGGCTCGCGGTGAGGTATCTAGTGTGTAGGGATCGAAGTTTTGAAGACAAACTGCCTGTCATTAGCGATGAGTGTCGTTTTTATATCTTTATTTTAACAAGTATAGGCTCTCAGGGACATCCTCGGGGAGTGGGCAGGAATGTTTATGATTGGCTATTGCATTTTTGTATTTTTGTGGGGATTTGTTTTGTGGGGTGGATGTGATGCTCGGAGCCCTTGCGATGTACGGCGATGTTTTTCTCAGCCAGGAACTGACGGGTGCTCAGGGAGTTGTGAGCAGATGCATTGGGGTGGTGAAGTAGCTATAATTTGTCCTGTCACAAAAGTTATTACAGTTATATACTCCCAAGATAACATTTTAAATGATAACACAATGCGTCTATCCCTCAGACATCACTCCCAGTCCTGTTACTTTTTAGACAGACTTCATATTTTAGGTGAAGGTGCATGTTCTATATGGAAACATGAAAGATAGAAGCAGGCAAAAACTTGGGTTTTGCTACGGACCTTTATTCTTTCTATGATGACTGTAGTGGAATAAAGTTCACAGTGCCTCTTAGTTATGTCCGTTTTCTTTTTGGTCCAGAACTTAGGGTAGGTAAGTATAAGTACCGTATTATATGGTATGGTCGGGCTCAGGTCAGCGTCTCGCAAAGTTGGAACAATCAAAGGAAAGTTTTTACTTACTTTATCCTTGGAAGGTTTAAACATGGTTACGGGATATCTGTTTTCTTTTTTCTGGTCCAGAAGTTAAGGATGGTCGAGTATATACATCGTTACAATGGTCACGCTAAAGTCAGCCTTGCGCTGACTTGGAACAACCAATGAAGAAGATTGACCTACTTCATAGGTTGAGATTTTGGAAGGCACGTGCGATCGCCATGAGTTGGAAAGTGGGAAGAGAGTTCAGTCATCAGTGGACCGGGGAAACTAACGTTCCTCAGCAGGAACGTAATTATCACGTGGTACTACGTCTTAGAACAAGGAGGAGAAAGCGAGAGAGAGAGAGAGAGAGAGAGAGAGAGAGAGAGAGAGGCAGGAAATGTTTGCATTTTTATAGGCTCAAACAACGGCAACTAACAACGTTTGACGAAACCGAGAGGGGTAATATTTTCGGTTCCTTTATTCTTAGCATCATGGTAAAATGTATTTCTTTTTCTTGTTTTGTTATTCATTATTATTGCTTTATTTATTGATTTTATTTCATTTCCCCACACTTTACATTAATGAAAGTCGTAATGCTAATGCAATGATAACATCTTTTAAAAAATCAGCATTATTAATGCCAACAATAACCAATATAAGGTATTAATGTCCTTTATGTATCATTATTTAGATTAAAAAAAGTTGTCAAGTGCTTGCCGTTTCCTGTAAGCGAAGGCTTCTCTGTGTGAGCGGACATGCGGGTCTGTACGTATATAAACAGATAGTTGTGATATGCAAATCCGTATGTGGTATCGTCGAAGCTTATGTCATACGTGTATATGACTTTATGTGTGTGCATATGTGTGAATCTGTATGCGTGCTGGAGGGCACAATTTTAACAACATCATAGTTTGTCCATTCGTGTTGACACTCTCGTAAAAGATTTTTACTTGAATGTACAATCATTAAGAAAAATAGTTTCTATTTTTGCTTTTTTATTTATTTAAAATTATCCCCCTGCATGGTAAAAAAAAATAGTCAAAATGGCCAATGTAAAAAAAAAAAAAAAAACTTTGTAAGAAGCCAAAAATATATATATATATATATATATATATATATATATATATATATATATTGTTACGTTAACCCCATATTTGTACCCTCACCTCAGATTTTATAAGTACATTTTCAGTACCTTTTGTATTTGCGACGAAACATATGAATCTTAATTTTTTTTATTTCTTAAATATGCAGATTGTGAGATATATATTGTTTTTATAACCAGATGAGTCAGGGCCAGTTCTCGGAAAAGAACCTTCCCTTCTACCTGGTCCGCTGTTTGACAGATAGGTGTGAATGATGTTAACCAGTTCCATAGTCGCTGGTCAAAACAAACGTTGCTTGACAGATAACTGTGGATGATATTAACAGGGTCCGTGAATGACGCATACCTTTTTTGGGGGCCAACACGTGACTCAAAATATAGCAGTTTTCGTTTCGGACGTGTTAAGGTAACAACAACCACATACAGTTGCTGGCTATCAGAGGAGTCGGACGTCACCAAAAACCCGTCTTAGCTATTCGCCATTAGAAGAATTAGATGCCACCAAAAACCAAAGGACCGACGCGAGATTGTAGATCAACATTGTCAATCCCATCCGTTACTTTCAAAGAAGTGTATAAATATCCTTTGAACAAATTGTACCCCGATAATTGTCAATCGACGTCGATTCCAACCTTATGTAAGTTTCTGCATGTTTTGCCATATCTTATAATCTGCTATTTCTGTATTCATATGAATTTGTATCTGTTTAAGTTTAATAATTGGTAACTTATCTCCCCATCCCTTGTATTATTTAGTTTTCTTTTTCTTTTTCTTACCTTCACACTCCGTGTATTCTAGAAATAAAATCTTTGTATTATATATTCTCATGTTGTCTTCTGTTGTTCTGTGTCTGCGAATTGTTCATTTTCTCTCTGCGTTTACCGACGTCCGGAATTGGAGAATTCCCCTCCCAACGTTCTTTTCTTTATTTTTATATCGAACCTTGGGATCTCTTACTTATTTTTTTTATTTTCTCGTTGCGTCCCGGCTATCGTAGTCCCAACGAAACCCCGGGCGTAACAGAATATATATATATATATATATATATATATATATATATATATATATATATATATATATATACAAATATAGGTAACTATACTCGTTTTGAAAAACCCTCGAATTTTTGATTTGCCAATAATCAAATCAATCTCGAGGGAAAAAAAAGTTTTAAAAAAAGAAAGCGCGACAAACATGAAAGTCTGTCGAAAAAAATCGCACAGATACAGGTCTGAAGCCCAAAAGAAAAAAAACCCGATATGAGTAAATAACTAACTAACAAAAGAGCTCAATACAACTGTAGGGCAGACCTAGATACACCTAGTGAGCCAGACAAACCTACCTACTCAGGATAAATTTTAAAAAAGATACTATAATCACACGAGTAGTTTTAAAAACGAAAAAACTAAACATAGTACCACATTATCCACCTATGTATGGAAAACCAGACAAGAAAATGATAAAGACCCCATCCTTAAATGGGAAATATTTAAAAAATGCCCCAAATATAAAGCAGGCCAAAAATTTTGTAAATTATGTACAGAGGAGAAATTAGCCATAGCTTTATATAATCAACCTAACCAGCTATTAAACTCCAAAACTGAAATTCTTAACATATATAGACATAAAAAATCTTGGTTACTAAATTAGACGTTTTTTTCCCGTTTATTTGTCATTCCACCTTAATGTTCGTATTTTAATATCCCCTCCCCTTTTTGTTGAATAAATCTTTAAAACTCAGGTGGTTTGTGTTGTGTTGTGCTGTGTGGTTCTTTCTTTGGTCACATGGTATAATTTTAGCTATCGCCTATAAATTTGCGTTTCACTTTGTCTCTTTAGCCAAATTTCCCTGACGATCCGTTTAGGTGAAACGTAGGTCGGTTTGTCTGGCTCACTAGGTGTATATATATATATATATATATATATATATATATACATGTCTATATACATACACACACAGACACACACAGACACACACACACACACACATCTATCTATCTATCTATATATAACCCTTGTTTTTACTGACATATTCGTATTATTTTTCTCATTTTATTTATTTTACCGCAATTCACAGATTATCATTCTACGGTCGTTAGCAAGCGAAGATTATGAATAACCTAGGATTAGCCTTTTGTGAGATTTGAAATTGTATCTCTAATACTTGAGAATCAGTTGTGGCCACTGATTACCAATTCAGATAGTAGGAGCCAGCAGATTTAACCATAGAACTGTATTATTACCTTCCAATATACCAATAAATCGGCATCTGCTGTGCTTATATTTGACATTAGTATTACTAGATGCGGAAGAAGCTCGAAAGAGGAATCGGCGAGACTATTCCGTTTAATTTCACGTTAATGCCTTTGGGAAAACATCAATCATTCACTTCCCCCAAGCTATCGGTTAAATATACTCTGGTCTTTAGCGTTGATTGGCAATCAGTCTAAGAGTATTCATTCTAACAGAAGGAAAACTCTGAATTCCAAACTGTGGCAAACATTCCACTGTTTTCCTAAAAAAAAAATGCATAGCTATTATCACCGATATTAAATTTATTGATTTAGTTTTAAAGCTTATCAACCCTTTGTAGCTTATGCCAAACCAGAAGGTAAAAATTTTTTGGAGACAATAATGGTTTACTGAAACATGTCTTACTAATTAACCCATAGTGTGGGGGAGAAGAGATGGATTCATACCTTTCCCATGAGTATATGATTATTACGAATCCAACTGGAATTGGAACATGACTCTCCGATTTCCATATTCACGACATTTTGGCTCCGGCATTGAGGTAATGTACGTTGGAATTTCGAATCGAACTCTTTGTTTAGTCCACGGAGGTAGTTCCACGTACCATGCCTTTTCTGGATATCTCAGTTTTCAGTTTAGTAACTCAACTCTCCAAGAGATATTTTTTACCTCTGCTGTAGCCAGTTATTGAACTCAAAACTCTTTGGGTCAAATCATTTTTCGTATTACTTCATCCAACGCTTTTATCCACTGGGCTATATGTTTATGATTTAAGTCCAAACTCAGTTATGCGTCTTGAGTAAGACGATAAACTACATCTAACAGAAATATCTCTGATCAGGAGGTTCTGAGGAGCGTGGAACGACCTCTTAATTGCTGGTGTTCTCAGGTCCACCCTGACCCAGGGTGGTAGCACCTGTTAGGGTCCCAGCTATGGACAAATAGTTAACCCCAAAACTGTGGTCAAAGCATTATGAAAGTGTAAAAATAGGTTTTAATACCAGCAATACATGTTTTAAAAAAATTATTACCAGCAATGAATTTTGAAGAAAAAAATTATTACGAGCAATACATTATTTACCAGCAGTACATTTTTGGAAAATATTACCAGCAATAAAAATCTTGTTAGCATTAAATAACCCATTGAGGTGTTGATATGCCGTAAAACAAACCAAACCAAACTTAGTGACAATATCTCATATCAGAATTATAGACAAATGTCATAGTTGGAGTTTTAACGGGAATTTGGATTGAAAAGCGGTCCACAGTCGCATTTATGAAATCTTGAAATGCTTATTTGATGCATTTGAAGTCATATAGGTCGTCAAAAGTTATTTTCTCCTGCTGTTATATTTCTGTGGCAAAAATATCGAGACACAAGGAAGTATAAAATTATATATAGCAAATAAGATATTTCATTTATTGCCCATTTTGAATATTATTAAGGAGGGTTTTTTTTATTCCTTTTTACTGTGTTACTTCAGAAGTGAACGTTGGCAAAATGTTGTAGTCGGGAATGAATTGGGGAAAAAAATTTAAAGAATATTATTGTAGAGCTGCTAAAGAGAAATAAAAGTAAAAACTTTCAAGAAAGCAAGGACGAGGTTGAGAGAGGAGGCAGACAAAGAGAGAGAGAGAGATACAAAAAAAAAAAAATGAAGAAAAAAAAAATGAAAGAAAAAATGTAAAAAGGAAGCAGATACCGGAAGACGAAATATAAAAACACAGTTAAAAGAAAAAAAACGCAATATCCCCCGAAGGGGAGAAAAGAACAGACATAAAGGGCGGTAAAAAGGAGAAGCCCCCCCACCGCACACACCGAAAAAATAATAATCAACTGAAAAAAACAAAAAACAAAAATAAAGAAGCAAAAACGGAAAGCTAAACATCATGAAAGAAAACGTTTTGTTGGGTGTAAGTTACTTCACAAATTAAGTCGGGTAAATATTTTGATAGCTTTGTCTGTCATGATTTACAGTACAACTGTGGAGAGAAATTATATTAACCAAATGCGCAGTTGTATGAGTTTTTATACGAAAATGGATAAATAAAAGTAAAACGCATTCTTTTCGAGTTCACTTCCATGCAAATATGAAGTACTAAACAAATAGGTACTTCCAAATAAAGTACTATGCAAATTGGTATCGCTAACAAAAAAAAATTATACCTTGTCTAAAAATATTAATTAAAAATTTAAAAAATGAGTTTTTATAATTGTTCTCACTTCCATGATAAACATATCCCGAAATTTGTGTCTTGCAAAGAAAAAGCAACACTTTTAATTATTAACACTTTTAATTATTAACACTTTTAATTATTTTTTGCAAGACGTTGACTCGTGTTGAAATCCTTACAGTATTGTTGAAATTATCTGTCGAGATTTAAAAATCCTATGTTCCGTTCAATTACACAAACAAATCGATGAAATTTGAATAAGCTGATTTGTTTGGAAAAACACTTTAACAAAACTCCCTATTTTGCAGTTTTTACGCACCCTAGTAAAACCAACTGTACTCTGTATCCCCTTACCTGTTTGTACTTCTCCCCAAAATTTGGTTTCGATCGGTCAATATATGGCTATTTTAGAAGGTGTGACGGATGGACGGATGGACTAACGGAAATTACAGAATTTTATATATAGTTAAAGGTTGAATTTGTTGCAGCATTGCTCCTAGTTGGACAAAAAGCACTGGCAATTTTTTATATTTGTAAACGACGGGCCGTCAATGTTTATAAGTCGATGGATACGGAATAAATTTTAACAAGACGATATTTTATATTTTTTTTATTTTTATATAACTGAGTAACAAGGAGGAGAAACTACACTAGTCTTCATTCAAAAGAAAGATGACATTGAAAGCTAGAAATTGTGTGAAAAAGTTCATTCACTAAAGGCAAAGCTATCCCCATGCCCGGGAAAATGTCCTGGTGCGTCTCGTCACTACAGCTTATTGGGAGGAAAGGAGAGAAAAGCAGAGAATATGAAATATTACGTTTTTCATAACTGTTTAACAGCGAACTTCTTTTAAGTGATCTTCTAGGTGAGGCTAACCGACAAATTAAACGGACAAGAAGTCAATTTTTTCCTTTGAATCGGCAAAAATCACGACGGCCGCAATCTGATTGACAGAAAAGTTGATTGTAAACAAATAAAAATATATTTAAAAAATAAACACAATGGTTATTTTATGGGAAATACTTATTTCAGTCTTATGCCAAAAACATTCTCAAATTTGATTTGAAAAACATTAAAAACTTATTAAGTATATTTATAACATAGATGGCTCGCTTCAGTTCGTACGAGTGAAAAAGTCAATTTGGAAGTCTGAGGTGATATTTGTATTACTGGCTGACAGACAGCGACACAAATTCATGTTGACAGCTCAGGACTGAATTGATTCCGTTTGTAAGTATGGTGGCTCGTAATAAAAGAAAAATCAATCCTTTATGTTTTGTAAACTAGTTATTTTTCTGCAATTTTTTTTTGTTGTTGATCATCAAGATTGTTAAAACAATCATTATTTTTCAAATGTGAATTCCAGAACACATTCTGTCACATGAAATATTGATTGTAAAGAATGCAAGAAAAAACTCAAATGCATTTACTGATTTTTGGTTTGAAGTAATAAATATTTTAGGCGAAAAAGTTTGATACTAAAAGGAAAATAATCTAGGAAGCAAAGTATTTTATTTTCAAAATAAAAACTCTTATAGTTTACACACGCGTGAAGTATTGGAATATCTGGAAGAAAGAGTTTTACATGAAAAACAATTGTAAAATATTTCAGTGAGTTGCGTGCAGACTCAAGGCACCATCTACAATATTAATTTAATTTTAAATAAAACTCTTTATTTAAATAACCTACTCCAAGGTCTTATTTTAAAATTATGTAGTCCTCACCATCTTCATCCATTGTAAAATAAATCATTTTATAATTATTATTAGAAAACTTTCAGATTTGTTCCTTAAACTCAATCAGTTAAGTGCCATGATACACGCTTGGGTGACCTTGTCTTTTTCGATTCATGACTGACTAAGCAGAAGGTTTTCCCTCAGTAGGTTGTCGTTTCTTTCTGCAGTAGACTGGTTGCCAACCAAGGCTATAAAACCCAGTTTTCCCTGCTATTCAATCCTTAGCCTGGGGGGGGGGATTCAGATTTATACCTTTTCCCAGGAGTATTTGTGCGTAAGTGAATTTAACGAACCCGACTGGAATTCGAACTCGTCTCTCCGTTTTCTTATTCCAAGCCAATACAATACAATAAAATTGCCTAAGGTCCATGTATGATATATGTGCTTATGTACAATATCTGTAGAAAATTCCGTTGAACGTAATGAAGAAGATATACATTTGTTCTTTCAATCAGTGCATCTTAGGTACGTCGGAGCAAGAAAGATGACAACTGAAAAGCAGAAATGTTTACGAGTCTGCTGTGACGTCCTTCTACAGCCTTCGCTCGCTCCTCGCTGCTTCGTTCGGGTGTCGCCGCTCCAAACGTGACGTCCGCCTGTCTGCGTCAGTCGTGTTGTCCCGTCCTGTGACGATCAACTGGCTTGGTATTGGTCGCGGCACCCAAATGTGACGTTCTAACCTTTTGGTGATTCGGATGGGAATCTGGTCAGATCCGATATCAGCCTCGTCGTTCCCAACTCGCTTCCAACGTCTGGTTACCAAAGTAACTGCGTTGATCTCCAGTCCGCCTACCCACGTTGTGAATTGATCTTAGGCAGACGAAATCAATCAGTCGTTGGGGCCGTAATGCAAGTTGAGTTCAAATGAGGGTGGTATCGCACAAATAAGTATAAAAGAAAATAAAATAATAACTCAAATGTTCAAGGTATCAAAAAAAGGATAACAATACTTTATATCTGGTTGCTGGATACATAGGACTGCGTCTATCTCACGACCCGCTATATGGATTGTGACACGTTATTTTTGTTAGGTGAGTTTTAACATCTTAAGTTGTCTGTTCTTTAAGAAATTGGTTCTTGGTGTGTCTTCAGGCGATAGTCGTAACACTTGTGTTGGTGGTATGAATCTAAGTCGCTCTTCAAAAATAAATTGTTCTTGGATTGAAGATGAGTTCGGAAGTTGCGCGAATCTTTCAAGTCAGCTCTGCGAGGCCCACTTCAACTGAGCACTGGAGACTGTGGAAAACTCTCTCGGAAACTCTCTGGTAGAACTCTGATTTTCGCTCGCTGCGACTTTGCTTATATGGACGCCGACCAAAACCGGGGTGGGCTTTGTTGGGGTTTGAGGTTCCTTGATAATTCTAAATCCACAATCCCCTTCTTTTGTTTTCGGTCAGGAAAAATTTTTTATTTCCATTTTTGGAAGTCTTCTCTTACCCCTACCTTCAGAGGATGTCAACGATCCTCCCACTTCCTCGCAGTAACATCTTATACCTATCCTCTTGAAGGAGTAGTGGCAGGCCTCCTCCCCTGCATCACATGATCACCTCCGCCTGGCTCTCGTTAGCATTCATCCAATGGTCGATCAACAGTGTGGGCGTGACCAGACTAGCCTTGTTTCTTAAAAAAAATATCTTGCTCAAAGAAAAAAAGAATTATCTTCTCTCTTTTCTTTTTCTTTCTATTTCCTTTCCTTCTTTTCTTTTCTATTCTCTCTTCTTCTCTGGCCGCCAAAAGAACAATGCGACCAGTGGTGTGATAATCTCAATTCTCATCTGGACTTCGTCAGTCAGATTTTCGCCAATTATCAGAATGGGTGGTCGTCCAGCAATTACGGCCAACCCTTCCGATAATATTGTTTCGCCCTTATCTCTACATTCTAACAAAACCTAGACCTTGTCTAACGATATCTTTCCCTCGACAAAGACGTAACCTATTTCCTTTTGTTTTCCTTAGTTCGTGGGTGGTCAGCAGTCCGTGACACAGTTAAATGTTTATATATTCTGTCCCGGAGTTTAGCTAGCCGGTCTGGAATTTGTCAATTAGATTTTCGTCAGCACTAAGTGGCTGTTATCTATTCCCGATAATATAAGTCCGCCACCACGACACAGTCAATTTTTATCTATTTAGAATTTTCTGCAATGGCAATGAAACCTTTCACCATTTGTTACTATCAAAATTTCATTTCTTTCCCTTCTTTTCTTCCTTTTCTTTGCTTCCAAAATGGTGTCACACTGCGCACCCGTAGTTAATAATAACATATCATTAACAGCCATGTAATATTTAAAAAAATATTTTAAGTATAGTTGCAAGCAATAATTTCCTAATATCTTTGTTTCATTATTTATTAGAAGATATCAAATTTCTAAAAACAGAATTCGATGTGGCTACTCCTTTCAAAAGAATAAATATTTTTAAAAATATGACATTATTAAATCGGTATTACTGAAAATTTCTCTAAAAAATATCAGAATTTGTTTTCATCTTTTTTTCTTTTTTTTTTTTTTAGCAACATAAAAGTCCTAGATCAAGGGTTCTCAACAGTGGTGAAATTCACCCAAAGCAGGTGAAATTTGCATTTTCAGGGGTGAATTGTGACCACAGTAAGTTTTGGAATGTCCTGGAAACTCTGTCGGGTGAGGACCACTTATTGGATGACGTCTCCGGTTGCGATGACAGTTTCGCTTCTGACTGCACTAACATCATCTTAACAAAAAAGCCTCCCATTCCTTACAAATGTCCACCGGTACGCCATGTACCTTTATTTTAGTCTTTTGCGTTCATATCATACTTACATATAAATACTGCAATAGACAATGGGGAGTGCTTATTTGCCTTTTATAGTGTGATTATTTCGACTATTTAGTCGTTTTTCATTAAGTCATGACCTCTGGAAATAATTAAAGACTTATACCTGTAATTCTGAATTACCTCCTTTGATTGACAACTCCCTATCAGAAAAGAAATATTAAATTAATTAATCTAATATCGGTTTAATAGCTATTATTAGTAATCAATCACTTTTGTGTTTTCCATTCTGTTGATAAGGGTGTATTTTTCGCGCGTTTGTTTTCCTATCTATTTAGTAAATATCGATTATCTTTCTTTAAATATGTAGGTAGCTTATTGGGAGGTTTTAATTAAAGTTTGCATGATGTTCTTAGGCATTTATAATGTTCTTTTTTTATTGAAATTAAGTCATCATAAGAAATCATAGCGAAAGCAATCAATTAACATAGTCAATTCAATAACTATAAATTTCATAGCAATTTCATCGTTTTAATAGATTTTCTTAAATTCAGAATAATTAAAATGACCTCATTGTTTACAATTAAATATTTTATGACGTCAAACAAGCAAGAGAATAATTAAAAAAAATAAAAGCAATGATTTAAACTCAAGTGTCATTTCACGAGTTTTTAATTATTCTTTCATACTTATAATTTAGAATCAAAAATAAAATTATTCTTTCTACTAAGTTTCATAAAAACGTATAGAATTAAAAAAATTATATTCTTAAACTATTGATAATGTAAATTTAAAGATAATTGATTTTTAAATATAAATACCAATTTCTTCATTTTGGCGCTTCTTGTGTTCCGTGTGACAGGGTAACGACCCTGAAATCGACGTTTTATAACTATAAATGTAAAAATGGCGTTTGAGGGTTAAAATTTAAATAAACAGAAGATAAAACATTGTTTGACAATTTCAACTCTGGTTTCAGGAGGGCTCGAACCCTTGACCAGAAATTGAAAGAAGTAAATGATAAGTGATATTGATAGCTTATAAAGTAAGATAAATGTATTTTCAAGTGCAGATTTTCAATACAAAATGTCTTTTCGACCAGAACGGGATTGCTGTGCTGATTAGTGGCACTTAGATATGTTTTCTAGGAACGCTAATTGAGTGATCACATTATTTGTTTGAAAAAGGTTAGTACAAGGTTTGAAAACTGATAAGGGCGAAATTAATTTGAAGATGATGACTAGAGAGAAACCTTATATTCATTTTCTGCAGCAATTGGCTGCAATTTTTATAATTATCATTTATTTTGGATTTCTGGTGAGGAATCCTTCACCAGTAGGATAGCCATCTGGTTAATTTACGGAAATAGGGAGAAAATGAAATCTGAGCTATGGGCATTGTGAACTATCATTTTCTGGGGACTGGCTAGGTAAAGTGAAGTCATTAATCATTGTTCTTGGAAAGATTTCCCCGTATAAGCTATTCTGTTAATGTGTTTGGTTTGCTTATCAAAGAATTTTCTCTTCCTCAAACTGACCACCAACAACCCGACTGTAAACAGGAATCAGAAGTGAAGGGTTACCACGTTCTGAAGGAGATCGATTTCATTGATTGGGTCCAACTATTGACGGCCGCCGTCAACAGATAGGTGGAACAGGGAAATTTTCTCTCTTCAAGAGAAACGGAACAGAGGAATCTACCGGCATTGTTGGCACTTGTTCCCGGGCAAGTCGGCTTATGTTGACAAATTACGCCATCCACCCAGTTATATCTGGTGCAGCAAACCAACCAGTTGTAGTTGAGTGCCGTGACAAAGAGCTGATCATACCCTAGCCAAGCTATATTTGTATATCTTTATTTTTTTTTATTTTTCGCAAGCTTTTTAAGAATCAAGAATGACTGTAGAAAACTACTGTCGTTGACTTATGATCGTGATAACAGCTCACAGGCTACCGTGAGTGAATAAACGTTGTTTCCATTGTTTTAAGCAAAAAATATTACGTTTACAAAATCAAGTTAATTAATCCTTAAATTTACTAATTTACATTAAATCTCGAGGACAAATGTCCAATTTTAAAGATATTTTTTTAAATGTGCTTACATTTTGTGTCTATAATGGCGGTTCGATTAGTTGATAAGTGATGAGTGAACGTGGGACTGTTTTAAAAAAAGGTCAAAAAACTTTATTTATATACAGAATTTTATTATTTCCATACCGATTAGCTTTAGGCTATTATCTTTAAAATAAACCCAAAATTTATCTTCAAAGATGACATTCACATGATTTAAAATGCTTTGTTCATGTGTTTTTAGAAAGTCAGTTGTGCTAGAGAGAAATATTGTTTATATGTCCTAGATTCAAATTTGATAGACGTTTTATAGCACCATGCTATAAAGTAATGGTTAAAAAGTAGGTCTCATTTAACCCTATATGAGGAGTTTAATCCTTAACAGAAGTCTAACTTTTGTAGCCTTGTGTCACATTAAGTTTAGCTTAAACACGTTGTCATATCTGTCTCATAATAGTTGCTTTAGTGCATGAAAAGTGCATGCTGACATAATGACTTTTATGAGAAAGAAGTGATATATTATCTCTGTTCACAAATTGGTTTATATTTCATCCGAATATGGCAATTTTGGAACAAAACATTAAATCTACGTGACAGGAAGAGGTTTAAAATTCTTGACAAATTTTCAGTTGTTTAAACAAATAAAGGATGGGTTTCAAATAATTTCTGTGCGGCTGTTCTACTTTTTCTCTGGAATAAGTTGATGAATGATTTTAAAAAAATGGTGCGAGCAACCACGCAAAGAAAAAAATGATGACATTGGGAATAGTTTTGAATAATACCTATTGGCCATATGAGATAAGATGAGAAAATAGAAGTTCAACAAAACACTAACGCAGAAAACAGAGAAATTTTAAAGGAAAAAATTCCTTTAAAAAAGTGAACAAGATTTATTCTCATAGACTATGACAATTAAATAGTATTTAGTACTCACTAAATGTCCATAGTGAAAGTCAAAACTTAGTAAATATTTTGACTTCTCGTCATGGATTAATCAATTACAAACCAGTCTCACAGATTGTTATGACGAGATGAAAGTTTCCTGTTTTAGTACCAGCGATGAGGAAACAGCGGAATTTGCTGTGGATAATTTAGTGATAGGATTTGATAGGGATAAATGAAGACATTGGTATTTCCCCAAAATAAAAGAGAAAGAATGAATATAAAAACGATTAAGAAAAATTAACAACACTAGAAAGGCCAGGAAAATTTCACGGTTTTCCCGTTTGAACTTCCTGGTAAATCTTAATTCTTCACTTTATGATTGAAGAAGCTCATGGCGGACTCTGACAATAAAATATCCATAGAAATTTCCCTATCACATCGTTAATATTTGAGCTCAACTTTGATTTGTTCACGCTTGGTTTGTTTTAATGTCAACAAAACATTTATTGCTAGTAATAGTTTTTCAAAAATATATTGCTGATAATATTTTTTCCAAAAATGTATTGCTGGTAATATTTTTTCTTCTTCATAAATGTATTGCTGTTAATATTTTTTTCTTCAAAAAGTATTGTTGGTAATATCTATTTTCCTTCAAAAATGTATTGCTGGTAATAATTTTTTCTTCAAAAATTCATTGCTAGTAAAACCCTTTTACAAAAATATATTGCTGGTATTAAAGCCTATTTTTTTCGCTTTCATAGTGTTTTGACCGTAGTTTGGGGATCAACGATTTGGCCATAGCTGGGACCCTAACAGGTGCTATCACCCCGGGTCAGGTTTGACCTGGGAACATCAGCAATTAAGTGGCGGTTCCATGCTCTTCAAAACCTCCTGATCATAGGCCTTCATGTTGGATGTAGTTTATCGTCTTAACCGGAACAGGGGCTCAACTTTAAGAAAATATCAGTCATAAATATGAATGTTAACCAATAACAGTCAAAAATATGAATGCTAATCGTTAGAGTCACGAACGCATACACACATAACAAACATCACATCTAATCCATACGGATTTCAAACACAATCCATCAAGAAAAGAATAACTATAATATTAACAAATATCATCCAACAAAATTTACCACAACTACACTTAATACAAAACACCCACTACAAAATAATGAACGGGAATGTATATAGGGGCGCGAACATACACCCATATAAACATATATACGCAAACACAAAACACAATTAGTTGCGCATACACAAACGATCTGACCCTTGCCTCACGACGCCTATACAACATGTCTTAGTCCTCAGGGTCGTAGGATGACGAGTTGATTGCAGAGTCAATCCCATGCTGTTCGATACTGTCGCGGATCAACGATTGTTGTTCGCTGTCCACTTCGCTCCGCTCATGTTGTGACTCTTGATCACAGAGTTGATATGGATCGATTAATTTCAGTAATCGTAGCGTTGATTCGGACCACGGCGAGTTGTGCTATTTTGAAAAAAATGAAATGTATTTTTTGCAGACGTAATAAAAACAATAATAGTTTTCGAGTTAATTATCGATTTGGTTTTATGTAGTCCTTGGTATAACAAAAATTAACCTTTCGCACTTCCTTCTCCTTAGTGACATTTTTGCAAACGCTTAGTAAATCGCTATCGAGTAAGGTGACTGTGAAGAATGAAAAAAATAATAAGCGAGCGGCGATCTTAATGTTCATTGCTGATGACGGACGGCAAAATCATGGAAAACTCATTGGCGTCAGCTGGGAACTGATGGGGGAGACGCTCAGGAGCCTCCAAATTAGACCCAAGATACTCGCCAGGAGATCAAACGCCATGTGGTGCATCCTGCTGGCAACTGAAGAAGCATAATAGTTGGCAGGCAGCATTCTAACAGCGAAGGTTGTCTGGTTCCAGACTGAATACATAGACACCCGAAGGACAAGAGTGATATTTCACGGAGTAAACATGGACTTCACTGAGGACAGGGCTGGGGGACTTTTTCTCAAATTTTTGTACGGGTCGGATATAAGTTTCGTCCATCGTGAGCAAGGCGAGCATTGCCACCGGATACTTTGTCCTTCAGGTCGCAATGACTCGCAAAAACTTCCTAGACATCCCTGCTGGACTATCTTGGTCATTGTGGAGGGTCATTGACCCCACTGTTGATTTGTGGCGCCACCAGATACCTGTCTAAGGCGTTTCCCAGTAAAAACCCGGTGCCATAACTGCAGCCAACATGATCGAAAGAAGTAGTGGGATCAGAGAAGTCCGGACCTACCCCCGGTGGCCTCAGAGAGTCGAAGGAGGCTAGTGGAAAGGGATCCAAAATTGCAACACCTTTTCCCCAGTAGTACGACCCACAACCCCTCCTCCCCAGCAGCATCTGCCACATGCCCATCATATGGTAAAGGGAAGGTTGGACATCTAACAAAACCGTGAATATTGGCGCGGAATAGACTGTTGGTATGAGTCTGAGTCGTCACATGGTTTTTATCCGGTGTTATAGTAATTGAATAACCTCTTTATTAGACTGTATGGATGTTGGGAGTTGAAGTTGAACTACCTTCCGGTGAAGGTTAGCTTGTTATATAAGGATGTCTTGAACCCATTCTCTGTGAAAATTATTAGTACATCCATCTCGCTGATTTTCTTCCATTGTGAACGGGATCGAAGGTCTTATTGAGTTTATTGCTCAGCAGTATGTGCCCAGCTTCCTGTTGAGGCCAGAGTATGAAGTTGTCATCTACGTATCTCAGCCATATTTTGCCGTTCCTAAAGTCAGTTTGTCGAAATATTCCCTATGTTTGCCATCACTGAGAAACCATAGCCAAGCTTTTTTTCCTGTTTGTATGTCAGACTCTAGCTGGAAGTTTTGTGACACTGGTAAAAAGAAAAAGAAACGGTTAATTTAAAATATGACTTGGAACAATCGAAGAAAAGGATTAAAAATACGGATGAACATATAGACAGAAAGAAAGAAAAAAGAGAGCAGAGACGACTCGAGGAAAATTACTTTATTGTTTTTGGAAAAATATTTTCAGAGGGTCATCTGGAAAATTTAAACCCACAAGGGTTGGGGAGAAATAGTGAAAATGCATTCGAAGACAGATGAGAATTTTGCTAAACAAGGCAGAAATGGAGAAATTAATTTATGACCACTTACTAAAGTGCGAAAACATGTCTCTGATTGCCAGACGGAAGAAGAGGTCAATTGAGATATAATATTTGGTAATTTTTGAAGACGAAGTCGGAATCGAGAAACTAATTTATTCCGCCTGTCAAAAAATTTGAAATATAAACAACTCAAGAAATAGGATTTTTTGAGATAAGTAGAGAACCTGTGAGGTTCATAAGTACGATTAAGCTGACAAGATTTGGAAACGAATACTTGGTTATACTTGTCGCGGAAAACAGCTGCTGGTAAATTTCTGATTATGTAAACAAGACCTCAGCATGAGAAAAAGTTGTCGAAAATTAAAGATAATTATTATTAATGACCAAAAGTGAAGCCAGCTGTTACGCCACCGCAGTTTAAAAATAAGAATTGTCAAAAAGACAGTGACGAGCTCAGATGAGATTCAAAGAGAGGCGGAGGAAATGCCTACGTTCATTTGGAAGCAATGGTGCAAGGCATAAATAAGAGAAGAAATGAGTATACGGGCGGGATGAAACCTGCAACCGTAGGAAAAGGGATCTCCCAGATTTGGAGATATAATTAATTTTGCAAACCAGACAAAAAAGAACTCGATATGGAAATCTGGGAAATTCCAGATTCCCAAACGCCATTAGCCCCCATGCTAGTCTTGAGCAAAAGTCAATATAAGCAGAGCGATTAAGCGAAGCAAGTAGTTGCAGTTAGAGCCAGAGACGGCGAAAGACGCAGACGCAAATGAAGGGGCTGCTGAAACCCACGTGACTTGCTGTTGAGAGAATTCCTGACTTTGGGCTCTGTTCTAAGAAATTCGTACACAATTTTGTTGTGGCACAAGACCGAAAGTATTGAGCACCCAGCACTAGTCGTAATTAATCTAGCAAGAGAAGCCTGCTAATCATTACATCGCATCAGACTCCTAAGAATGGATTTCTAAACGTGCTTTAGATGTGGCACTAAAGTTTGAAGCACCCAGAGAGAATCTAACTCATGATTCAGTCGTAATTGATCAAGCAAGACGAGCTTTCTAACCATTACAACACGTCGAAGTGCCCAACAAGTAATTTTCTAAAAGTAGCTTACATGTAGCACAAGGCCAGGACTGTGGAGCACCCAGTGAGGATCGAACTCACTACGCAGTTGTAATTGAACTTGCAAGACAAGCTGAAAATTGTTATTACAACATGTCGAATTGCCCAACTCATCTTACTCAATAGTTTGCTTGAAAATGTTGCTTTGAATTTACATGAGGAAAAAAAGAACATTTGGGATATTTACTTTTACTGTTTTTTCTTCAGATTTTTTTTAATAGTTTGAAAGATTTGGTTTTAATTATTTCCTAAGCACCTCATTTTTAAAACGCACCGGTTATTAGTTTCTCTCATTTTTCCAACACTCACATGTATTATATTTTCTGATTTTTCTATCCCCCATTTATTACAACCACACATTTATTTATCACCAGAGAGAGTTTTTTTTTAAAATAATTTCACCCAAGGCAAGGTGATAATGTCACTAAAACGCAATAGGTTACTATGAGTGAAAGAGAACGAGAGGGTTTTAGTGAGAAGAAAGGACAATAAAAGAACAGATTCAGGGAAGCAAAAGAACAAAATTGATGTTGCATTCAAATTTTTGAAGATTGTAGGTGACAGGTAAACAAGAAACCGGGAAAGAGTTCCACAGGCGAGAATTGCGAGAAAAAAAAACTATTAGAATATAACTTACGGTTATATTTAGCTAATTCAACAGTAAAATGAAGATATCTTCGCTAGTAGAATGCTTAAATTTATACAGTTGAGGTACCAAAGAGAAGAATCAGGATTCATACCATTACTGACCCTTCTTTGGATTTTGTCGAGAATCTCGGGATATATGACAGGAACACCAGACTAGATATGGCAGCAATATTCAATACATAGGAGAATGATAAATTTTTAAATGTGCAAGATCGATTCTGAGGAGAAAAATTATCTGGGTCGACACAGTGAACCAACTTTCCTAGCAACAGACCTAGCAATTGATTTCATATAATAACTCCACTTCATGTCAGTGGAATAGTTGAAACCAAGAAGGCACAATGAGAAGATCCCCTGGGGTACAGGCAGTGGCGTAGCTAAGGGGGGCGAGGTGGGGGGCGGACCGCCCCGGGTGCCAGCACAGGAAGGGTGACACAATGTCACCCCCGACAAAATTTTTCAACCAGGCTAAGGTGCCAAAAATAGTTTGAAAACAGTGGTGGAGACACAGGGTTTCGCAGGCGGGTATATGACCCCCCAGAAATAATTTATGACCCCACCAGTTTTGTCCCCCCGTCAGAAATTTTCTAATAAATGTTTTCAGCTTTCATGTTTTTCAGTTGCTACAATCTTGGTTACTAACAAGAGACATTGTTGTAACATTTTATCGGATGATATGGTGTTTTATCTCTGCATCATTAATAACAACAGAGCGAAATACGAAGCCAAAAGTGCAATAATTTCAGTCTTGCTTGAGATACAATTTCCCATTGAATGAGTGATATACTTTTGAATATATCTACTAGTGTTGAGACGATTAATTGGAATCAGAATCGAAAATCGGAAAAATCGGAACTTTTTGGAATATCGGAAAAATTTGTGCCTATTTTCCGATTCCAAAAACGATTCTTTTAAATTTTTAAGTTAATTTTCCATTATTGATACTAATGATAAATATTTATTGTTTTTAAATTATCACTAAAAATAAAATCATAATAACATCAAGATACGATGTAAAATTAATTTTAATTGTATAAAAAAAAAACAAAAAAATAAACTTTGCATAAATTCTCTCGGCAACCTTTAAAAGAATGCAGTTGATTTATAATGTTCCGAAAAATGCTTAAAAATTAAATAGAACATTTTTGTCAAGAAAAATACTTTCAAACATCATTGATAATTAAATGGTACCCCGAAAATGATGCAACGGAAAATTGGACACCGGAAAATGAGCAACAGAAAATTACGTCAACCATGAGCCAGTCGAGACTGTCGGATCTGGCTGTGCTGTCCATTGAAAACGAGCTTACAAGACAAACAGATTTTGACGATGTCATTGACCAGTTTGCCACAATGAAAACAAGAAAACATTCATTCTAAGACCATAGTATCGAATGTCATTGATTTGTGTATTGCCGTGTTTTGTATTTAGTTGTTCTGAAAGTCAACAGTTGCATTTTAAAAATCTTTTGATTTGAACTGATTATTTTGTGGTATTGGATTTTGTCTTGGATCATACATGTAAGCAGTAACGTACCGGTCAGTAGAGTAAAGTAGAGGTAGAGCATGTATGAAAATTTAGCTACAGATAACCATTCAGCATAGGGCGAATCGGGGTCATTGCGGTGACATTTGAGCGGACCACCTCGGGTGACGTTTACTCTAGCTACGCCACTGGGTACAGGTTAAATGGTGGTTTGTGGTGGAGTAAAGTTTGGCAATATGGAAAACGGGATCAGTAAACCGAATTAGAATTTCGGAAGAGATTACTTATGAAGATACACCATACTAATGAGCAATGAATATCCTTGTCCTCTGTTGCATCGCTAAATGGCTTAACAAAAATATTATTGCCCGTGGGTTATCCCTACATAGCTTCGTCAGTTTCGACAAAAAAAGTCGTTCGATGGCGCTCTTAAACGTCTATAAAAAATGAGACATTTCCTGTTTCTCTCTCTTATCTTTTTTTCTTCTTCTATCACGTGGTAGAAGTAAAAACGTTTACGAGACCTCCCCGAGTATGGAGATATCGTCCCCCTTAGTAACGGAACTTTTTTACACTCGCGCGCGCACACATACACACACGCGCGCACGCGCGCTTGTAATACCCACACAAATCCTAACTTTTGGGGTTTTTTTTCTTTGACATTCATACTGAGGTTATAAAGATATCTTTCCTCTTAGAAACTGAACTTTTTCAAACAGAGACACGCACGCGTGTTTCACCCACATAAACCCTAATTTGTAATTTCTTTTTCCTTTTGCATGCGTACTCGTGTATTTTGTCTCTTTTTACTCAGTTATATAAAAACAAAAATATAAAATATTGCCTTATTAAAATTCCTAACACTTGTGAAAGTATTGTTGCCACTGCTTTTCTTTTAGCCAAACTAGAAGTAGTGACCGATGTGATTTCAACATGCACCTCTACTGGCAAACTTGACAGGAGCTAATAAGAAGACAGGGATTATGAGAAGGAAATAAATATGAAACTAGAATTATTTGATTTGTAAAAGATGAGATGATCGACATTGACTGACGTTGCTGAGATCAATCAAGGTCAACTGCCTGAAACTGAAAAATGTGTATTTGTCTCATTCTTATAAGCATTAACCAATCATCACACTCTCATCCCACGCATCATATTACAAATGGCGTTAAAAACACAACAGTATTAACTTGGAAATGGGATACTTTTATTTTAACTCGCAGGATAGTTTTTTTCCTCAAAACTTTATTGAAAAATGTCACTCTTTATTTCTAAGGTTCCTTTCTACTGTCAGTGTCATTGCTTGACATCATATGAGTAAACTATTTGATAACCCGTTTTCACTACCCCACCACTTAATATCTACAAATTGTTTTGATTCAGTAACAGGACCCGCAACGAACGCGGAGAAAAATGGATCCAATGGTGCACAGCCAAGTAACAGACACCATATGGTTCCAAGATCATCCAAGACGACTATGGAAATGGAGGAGCCTAGGAGAAGAAACTAAAAACCAAATTGATTATACAGTGATCCCTCGCTAATTCGCGGTTCTACTATCGCGGATTCACGACTTCGCAGATTCACGACTTCGCGGATTCACGACTTCGCGGATTCACGACTTCGCGGATTCACGACTTCGCAGATTTTTAAAATATATATATGGAAAATATATCGCAGAGTTTCTGGAAAATTCTAGAAAAATCGTGATATATGAACACCTAAAATTTTTCATTAAACTCATTAAAATATTAATAATAAATATTATTTCCTGGTCTAGGAACAACAAAACAAGCAAAAATAACAATAGAAAGGGTACCGCCGTCTGAAGAGGCGTAAAATACAATTATCGGCTGCACATTAGAAGTCATCATCATTTCTACTGCGCAGCAAATTTATCATCAACATCATTCAAATTCTACTTCAACTTCTACAGTAACAATCTTTATTTTTTTAATCTAAAGTGTTATTGCTTAACAATTGTCATTGTTATTAATAGAGTACTGTAATGGGTGGGTTGTTAACAGTACAGGGAGGTTTTAAAAGTCCAAATACACGTTAAATAAATACTGTAAATATGACGTCCCTACTTCATGGAAATTCAGTTATCGCGGCCGGTCTCGGAACCAATCTACCGCGATAAACGAGGGATCACTGTATAACCATTAACAAAAGATTCAGTAATGCACTGATTCACTGCAAAACCTACCCAAGCGCCGACTGCGGAAGTGATCATCGCCCTGTTATATGTAAGCTAAGAGTGAAACTTCGGAAGCTGAAGAAGCTTGATGCAGCATCCAAACTGCAATAGAACAAGCTCCTGAGCGATGCCAACCTAAAAGAAAAATATATGGACATTATGAAGAGAAGATACGAAGCACGCAATGGAAACTGAAAATGGGTCGCTCTAAGAGACGCTTTAGTGACATCAGCAAACGATATCATCCCAAAGGAGACAGGACGGAGAAGGAAAAACGAATGGATGACTGATGAGATTCTCGACATGATGGAAAGGAGACAGAAAACTCTGCCAAGATACGGAGCGGAATACAGAAAATTACCCAATGAAATAAGGACCAAATGCAGGCAAGCTAAAGAAGGATGGCTAAATGAAAAATGTAAAGAAATAGAAAGATTGAGTACTACCAACAAAAGAGACGTGCAAAAACAAAAAAAGACAACTAACAGGACAGAAGACATGCTCGTCAACAGGCTGCCTAAAATCAAAGGATGGAACACTCATATTAGAGAAGGAAAAATTCTTCAACTTTGGAGCGATTATATTGGAGAACTCTTCCACAACGAAAAGAAACAACTAGTAATACACAGAACTAACGACAGACCTGGAATTCTGAAAACTGAAGTAAAAGCTGCACTGGTCAAATTGAACCGATACAAGACAGCCGGGCCAGACAGAATTCTAGCAGAAATGCTGACAGCCTTAGATGACTTTGGCATAGACAAGATCACTGAAATAACAAATCAAATCTACAACAGCGGAGATATACCGGCAGATATACAGCAGATCTATCTTCATATCTATGCCTAAGAAAGCAGACGCAAACGAATGCGAACTTCACTAAACAATAAGCCTGATCGGACACATGACAAAACTCATCATCCGTATTCTGTTGAAGAGAGCGCGGGCAGAGATAGAACAAAAACAGTGCGGGTTCGTTAAAAACACCGGAACACTAAATGCGGTATTCATGCTTAGAATGTTATCAGAAAGAGCGATACAGATGCAAAATGACGTGTACCTATTTTTCATAGACTACGCAAAGGCCTTCGACCAAACCTTGATATATTCAGGAGGTATATCCGAATAATCAAGAACCTATATCGGCAGCAAACAGCATGTATAGGCATAGGGAACGAGATCAGTGAATATACAAAAATAGAAAGGAGCGTAAGGCAAGGATGCGTCTTCTCACCAACCTGTTCAACCTATACAGTGAGGCAATTCTGTGAGAATTGGAAACCCTACCGGGATTTAGCATTGGCGGCCACAACCTTAACAACATAAGATACGCAGACGACACAGAAGAGATAGTAGACACGGAAGAGAAATGACAAAATCTCCTACAGAATGTAGCGACGGAAAGTGAGAAGAAAGGACTAAGCATAAACTACAAGAAGACAGGATGCATGGCCATCAGTAAGAGGAAGAGCCTGAAATGCGATTTGCAGGGCGGGAACATTAGAATCAAGCAGATGCAGAAGTTTAAATATCTGGGAAGCGTCTTGACAGAGGACGGTAATTGTGACACTGAGATCCGTAGACGTATTCCAAAAGCTGAGCAGAGTATTGCGAGACAGCAGGATTTCTTTGGTAACAAAGAAAAAATACTGTGCTGTTACGTGACATCTGGTCTTCTTTATGGCAGCGAATGTTGGACAATACTCAAGGCGACAGAGATGTGGTTCTACAGAAATATACTAAGGATATCATGGACCGAGCATGTGAGCAACGATGAGGTTTCAGAGATATTAAAAACAAGGAGAAGGCTTATACTTAACATCAGAAAGAGGAGGCTGAAGTGTCTGGGACACATAATGAGGAAGGAGGGCCTAGAGAATCTGATACTCACGGGTTGAATAGAGGGAAAGGGGGACAAGGGAAAACAACGCGTGATATACCTGGCAGACTTAAGCAAGTGGATAACAGAACGTGGTCTGGAGGAGGAAGTAGAGGGCAGGAACTTGTTGAGAGCTGCATAGGATAGAGGGAAGTGGAGAGCCATGATCACCTACGTCCTGAAAGGACATGGCACATAAAAAGAAAAAAAAACAATTCATTCCTAAAATAAGCGGTCAAGACATGACAAAAATATGCATGGTTTGGGATTTTATATCCATAAAAAATCATCTAATAGTAGGGGAACTGACTTGTATCCTCTGATGATTCTTTCATATGCTTTCGACTTTTGTTATTGTATTCTGTTAGTTATCTATTTTTCTTTAACGCTCTCAGGATTAGGAACCTGGGTGTGTATAACATGGGAGAGGGGGCATCAGAAGAATCCGCATATAACCACCTGTCATTTCTCCTGTTCACATTTTGATCCTGGACAGAATCTCAACATCAGTTTGTTTTGCAAGTATCGCAACAATTATGGGAAAGTGCTCGGACGAGCTACATTGCTTGGTTCCGCCAAGTGTAACCTTCACGGTTAGGACCCACCATGTCACTTATATTGTAGTAAATCACCCACATTCCCTCAGTGTCCCATCGGTGATAAGTCAGTTTCACTCGAACGACTTCTTCACGCGAACCACTGCTTTGTGGAAACGACTTCCAAGAGGATGATTCCCCGATCACTACAATCTTAACCTGTTCAAGTTTAGAGTTAACCGTTATCTTCCACTGCTATCCGTATAAATTGCCTTTTAACGTAAGTCTTTATCTCGAGTGACCCTCGAGCATTGTACAGGGTGAACATTATTGTGGAAAAAAAAAGTTTTTTCATCTCATGCGTTAGTTGATAGTTCGCCATTGATGTTCTGAAAAGATAAAAGCACTTTAAATTATTAAATGACTACAGGTATACATTCACATAACCTTAAATATCTTACGCACCCTGTATATAAATGTATTTGCACGTTTTCATTGGCTCAAATAGATGAAATTCGGAAGGCTCCAGATCCGGACTGTATTAAGTGTGAAAGGACATTCCAGCCAAAATTTACAACGTGATTTATGATCTTCAAGTAGAACCTGGTGTCATATTGGTACAACCCGCTACCTTGGGCGGCTACATGGCTTTGTATTGGGTGAACAATACTGAAAAAAAACATAAGATTGGACTTAAACTGGAAATTCGGGTTTTTAGCTTATTCAACATCGTGAGGTAATATTCAGAAATGATGGTCTTCAGGTTCCAGGAAATTGAAGAAGACAACGCCTTTCCTATTCCCCAAAATATTACAAATCCCTTTGCTCGCTGAGAGCTGTTTTGGTCTGTTTTTGAAAATAAAGAATTCTCATGCCGCCATTTCATGGATAGTTACTTTGATTCTGGCTTGACTCCATCACCGCTGATGATACGGTCCAGGAAACAGTCACCTTCCGTTTCGTAGTGGTTCAATAGGTCTTTAAAGACTTGTATTCAGTTGTTTTTCTGTTTTTGTAAGAGCTTCCAATCATGGAGTAATGAAATTAATCATCCAGTTTCATTTCAAAATTAGCAAGAAAATATTAATTACTTTATCTGAAATCTGAGCCATTATATTGTATATTATTAAGAAATTTAACAAATTGAAAACCATTTCATTGAAACTAGATTTGATTACGCGTTTCGCCATTCTAGGCTTAATCAGATCTAAAAACAAAAGAAAGTAATTATGTGTAAGTATTTGTGTGTATACTTAAATAATGAATCACAGTACTTTTCCCCCTAAGCTATCGTTTCTCTTGATTAACCCTTTGATCCCTGACCACCGCTTGACCGGTGGTAAAGAAATATGAAGTAATGCCCAGCCATCTCAACGGTGGGTAAACACTTGTAACTATTTTTATATCTACCGTGAAACATTACATACCAATTATTTGCCAATTTTGACTCAGGGGCTCAGGCAAAAGGGTTAAAATTGTTCAGGAACGCCGGACTCAAAGGGTTAAAGAAGAAAAAAAAAGTACTGATTCATTATTTAAGCATATACGCAAATACACATTTCTTTCTTACGTTTTTTGGATCTGATGAGGGCTAGAGTGGCGAAACGTGTAATCATGAAATCTTTTCCATTTGTCAAATTTCTTTTAAAAAATTGTCGGGATTCTATATCTTATTTTAAACACTTATTTTAAACTAGCAGTATAGCCCGGCGTTGCCCGGGGATGTAACAGTAAGAGATAGATCAAGCATCGACCATCATAACGACTGAAAAATAAAATTGTGCAAGACAATAAGAAACACTACCTGCCAAAAAAAAAAGAGAAGTTATGTTGAAATCGGTTGAAAAATGTAGGAAATCCGATCGCATATATAAACACACACACACACACACACACACACACACACACACACACACACACACACAACCTGGGTTTTATAATAAGTATAACTCGATATGAGTTGTCCCCCTTTCATTCTCGCGACAGCGATGCCTCTTAATCGTGTTTTCAAATTGATTTCGTGCAAAAACAATTGTATTTTTCCAATTTTTGGCGCTGTCAGAACCACCGCAAGGTAATTTTACGTAGTCCTGTGAAGTTTTTTTGAAATCAGTTGAAAAATGTAGGAAATCCGATCCAATATATAAACGAACAGACACACACACACAACTTGGGTTTTATAATAAGTATGATTACAACATATGAAAGATATAAATGGGCATTTCACCCAGAAAAATGTGATGCTGTTTGTCGCTGTCACACTGATAATTTAAAAAAGAAATTATTAAATAATGTTGTATAAACAAGAGCAATTAAGGATATGCATATTTAATAAGTTTATGCTACCTAAAACAATAACTTAAAACATGAGAATGAAAAATAAACCAACCTTTGTAGACAGATGTAAAATAAAATGGTAAGACCCTGAAGGATGATGCTGATTGGACTTGGCTACTGCATATGTTGGTTAGCAGGTAGGAGATCTTTTGATGACATTTTTAACAAGTTCAAAAATGTTGTCATAAAAATACACATACCTGTGTATTGTTGAGCTTTCGATCTAGTATCCTCAAATTTACAATATATATTCACACACACACACACACACACACACACACACACACACACACACACACACAAATATATATATATATATATATGTATATATATATATATATATATATATATATATATATATATATGAAGAAATATAGTTTTAAGGTGTGCTATATTTATGGGATAAAGTACTCAATATCATAGATAGAGCGTATGGAAATATAAATATATAAGTGACGATTGCTTCTAGCATGAAACAGCCTGTCGCCTGTGAATGCTGACTTCTATGTTCACTTATATATATATATATATATATATATATATATATATATATATATATATATATATATACGCACATACAGATATATGTAAATATATAACTTCCAATAGATTCACTGTATATACCATAACTATAATTTATACACAAGTAACATAATAACATTGCATATATACTTAACACACCTATTATTCAAGTAATTGTAAATACATACATATCAATACACACACATATAAAAGAAATTGCAAAATATACATACATACAAAATGCATATTAGTAAAAGAACAAAAACATACATACAAATAGGAATATACTTATACATACTAGTAAATAACCAATTATACGAAGGTGGGCTGACGATGAAGGAGTGGTGATAGGGATGTGAAATCTTGCATGCATTAATTTCAACCCTTCTTATTAATAACTGTATTGTTTTTTGTTTCAGGTAAACTGACATCTGGCTGTTCAAAGAAAATTGTTCATCCTATTGGTCAAAAAAGTCATCAACAGAAGATATGACGTCATCGTCGCCGCGATACTAGTTCCCAGTCAAGCGTTTTTTATGTTGGAAAACAGATGATGGTCAGACATGGGCGATGATCAACTATGTTAGAACTCTATAGCGGAGAAAACGGCGACTCACCTCGCGTGTATCCTACGACGGAAAATGTGGCGAAAAAGAATATTACTTACCAAAAAAAAAAAAAAAAAAAAACAAAAGGGGCACGTATTCCGCATGATATGTTGAAGACGGAATATTTAAATTAAAAACAAGTCCGTCGCAGCAGCTTCTATAAAAGTATTTTAATATGCAAAAATTGGGCGTCCTCTCCCAGTTGTCGACGAATAAAAAATGCTCGCCCAATAAAAGCAGCTGGTGTTCTTGAATCGGGAAAGCAAAGTTCGGGTATTTTGGCTACCGCGTTTGTCGGAGAGTTATTTTTCTAACTGGTTGCGAGCATTGTGATTTGTGAGATAATACCTGCGAATCGAGTCTTCAGCATTTCTTTCTGCCTCCGATGTTCGAGTCTGAACTTAATGATTTATTCTCTGCGTTGTGGAAGTAATCTGCGACAAATATTTCCTTTGCAATCCCAGATCGCTTTCAAGCTCCATCTTGGATTTCAAATGTAACCCAATTCGCTACACGTCGCTCAATCTGGTAACACTGCAAAGAAAATATGATTTAAGAAAAATACTCTGTAACCCGTTCAGAAAGCTTTCACACAATAAAATCGAGTGCTTAGTTAAATATTTTAATTCGAAGAAAATAGACTCATTTCATTCAAGTTTACAATTATCATTATTGACACTCAAGCGATGTTGGGCAAACGTTTTGCTCGGGATGAAGATAACAAGAGTTTTATCAATTGCAATCAAAATATACTAAAACTCATATTTCTTTTTTTATTATTGAAGTTAATCGATGTTGGGGACAATTTTTTAATATTTTAAAACTTCATGAAAAACACGGTGTTTTTTTTTTATTTTAGAATTATCAATTTCCAAACCAAGATTTTGAAAATGTTGCAATGCGATGATTCTGTGGAAAAATGAGATAAAATCAATGCCAAAATAATAATAAAGGAAAAAAAAAAAAGAAATACATTTTCCCATGATGCTAGTAATAAAGGAACGGGAAAGCGTTTGGGTCATCTGCGTATTTTCATTACCCAACTTGGTTTCGCCAAATCTCCATTCTGTGGCGTAAGTTCTATAAAAAGACAAATATTTCCTCCCTCTTGTTCTTTCTCCCTCTTTCTTCAAGATGTGACAAAAAGGTAGATGAAGAAGTCCTCTCTGGAAAATGTCTCTTTTCCCCGGTTGACTGAATTCTGTTTCTCCCTCTTGCTCCAAGATGTGGCAAAAATATTTTCAAACATAGAATAATATTATTCTAATTTAGTTTTATGATAATTCTATTTTTAACAAATGTCAAGGCTGGATTGAACAGCAGCATGAATAATAATAATAATAATAATAATAATAATAATAATAAATTACAGAAATACCCTTAATAGATTTAGATTTTGTCACAAAGATTAGGGAACTGGAACATGATGAAGCATATAAGTACCTAGAAATTAGCGAAGGAGATGGCATACAACATCCCCAAATGAAGGAGAAGGTAAGGAAGGAGTACTACAGGCGTGTACGTCTGGTACTAAATACCGAGCTAAACTCAAAAAACAGAATATCGGCCATAAACACATTGGCTGTCCCTGTGGTGCAATATAGTTTTAATGTCCTTAACTGGACCATAGCTGAAATTAAGCGAATGGACGCCAAAACGAGAAAGCTTCTCACTTGCTATCGCATGCATCATCCCAAAGCTGATGTTGATCGTTTGTATGTGCCCAGATCCGAAGGAGGCAGAGGATTAGTTCAACTAGAACTGTCCTACAAAACTACAACAATTGGCCTCCAAAGATACTTGGAAACTACAGAAGACTGGATGATGGTATGTGTCAAAGAACATGAAAGTAGTAAGCGTCTTTATTCCGTAATAAAGGAATCCAACAAGTACAAAATAGAGTTTCAAATGGGCAAAATACTTAAAAAAGAGAGCAAAAACAATGGCAAGATAAACCGCTTCATGGCCAATACTCTGCCCATACCAAACAAGCTGATGTAGACAAAACCCGTACCCGCCAGTGGCTACGTAGTGCAGGGTTGAAAGCTGAAACTGAAGGTTTTATCCTTGCTGCACAGGACTAGAAATTATCAAGCACATATAAGAAAAGAAATGTGTACACACCAGAAATCAAAGGAAATAAAAACAATAATGATAATAATAAAAGTTTCTTCATTTTTTACAGCTTAGTTATCCATTTTTTCTTCTATGTATAGAAAATTTATTAAGTGGTGTGTGATGATCGGGAAACGTTCTAAATGGCTTAATAATTACACCGATGGTTAACAAATTGCCACAGCAAAACAAATTTCGGTCAAAATATTTTTCTTCACACCAGACTTTTTTCTTTTATTCCGTTTTCATTCAGCAAAGGGAATATTTTTCTTTTTCCCGGCTTTTTTTAGCATAGTAGTTGCAACATAAGAAATAAAAATTCTTTATACGAAACTATGACGAAACTATTTTTAAATCGGCAACAATGTGCAAATTCTCATTCCATTGTAAAGAACGCTGACCGATATCCGCTTTTACATTTGAACAATAACTATGGCACTCGAAGATCAGATCTATATTTACTAAGTGTAACCTAGTCTGGTACAAGGCTACATATGTAGAGATATCTAGTAATAATTGTGTCAAAGTACAAAATAAGATACGGTTACAATACTTTTATTTATCTGCATCACCACGAGAGCAAATGCAATATAGGTTTAGGGTTTAACGTGTGTGTAGAGGCAAAAATGGTCTATTCTTCGCAACCTTTACTGCAAAGGTCTCAGGTCGACTGTATGTGTGTGTGTGTGTGTGTTTAAAACTGGTTACGAATTCAAATCATCAATTTCCAGCCTTTCAGAAATGGAAATCGATATTAATAATTCATTGGAACCGGAGCATTACCCAAAGCACCACATCGTCATTGTACTAAGATGAACGGGATAAGGAGTATATCCTGATGCCTGCAGCAATGCCCAAGAGTATCGAGAAATTTGTAAATAACCCCTGAGGTGTGTCTGTGCATCCCAAATTAAGAAAACCATATGTCACATTTATAATCATGAGATAACAAATGGATCTAAAGACTTTAAACTCATGTGCAGTATCGATAAAAATTCTTAAAAGTCGCTTCTTATTTTTATACTGTCCCTTCAGAATATGGGCGAACATGTTTCTCCACAACTTCCTATTCTTTGTATCTATAAGCAAGATTTTTACCCTATGCTATACCCCCCAGTCCTTATATTTTCATTCATAAACTCGTTTGGCACTTTACTCGTTGTTTCACTCTTGCTTTTAATATGTCCTGTGAGTGTTAAATTCACCAAACCCTCTTTGCTAGTAAAAAAAAATTATGCACAATTAAATAAATCAATTGATAAAATATTTTAAATTAGCTTTAAGAGAAATTTCACAAATATCTGAGGAAAGCTAAAGAATATTTATAGAGAGAATCAAAATGGTGTCAGCATTGAATTGTTGATTTTAGTCAAAACAAAATGATATATGAAACTTTTGGTCAATCCTATTTTTTGTCGAATTAAACTGTCGTAAACAGAGAGAAAATATTGACGAATTAATGACTTTGTCTATATTAGGTTTTGTTTTCATTTCTGTCCAATGAAAATTAATTTCTTCCCGACTTTCAAAGCTGATTTTCTGCTGAAACTTCATAAAACAAATTTTAGGTCATAAATTGCAAAATATGTCATTAATCATCAATTTTCTTCCCGCTGTGAGAAATCATTAGTTTGGAGAGAAGTTGTCTGGTTTTATAGTCTTAGCAAAATACGATAAAATTTATTACTTGAAATGAATCTCAACGAACGAGAGTATTAGTTAATTGCTCATGTCGTTGTCCATTTCATATATATATATATATCAGGTTGGGTAAATTATTCGTGGCAATTTAGTTACTGCTGTCATTACTTCCTTTTCCATATTAGCAGTATCCATTGCTGACTGCTAACGAGGGCGACAGACCATTCGAGGTACAATCTATGAACAACAGCATTCGACAGGTACAAAATGTTGATGTGCCAATAAGAAATAAAAAGATTGAATAAACATAAAAATATATGTATTTGTAACTGATTGAAAAGGTTGTTTGCATAGAGAGTTTGGTTTATTAATGTATAAAGTGAGGTGTTGAATTTCAATATGAGTAAGGAAATATGTAAGTCTGCTTCACAGATATCTATGTGTGGATGTGAAAATATCTTCTAACACGGACTTGTCTAGCCCTTTTGGTGGGAGCGCTGAAGCTTGTTAAAAGGTGAATGGCCGCATTGTTGAAAAGCTGAGAGACGTCTTCCTGTTGTCATCTGGGATATGCCACTGATTTCAACTATTTCTGTCTATGTTTATAAAGTATTGAATAAGAGAAAAAATCGGGTCTTAAGCAGTCACTTTTGATTGGTTCGTGAATATATTTATTGTTTTACCACCAGATTTTGTTTGTATTTTTTTTATGAATTCACCCTAAGCAAAATGATAATGCTATAAAGACACGAATTTATTCTTATTTATATGT